>PVIC010000417.1:0-30000 GCA_004025085.1 Thryonomys swinderianus
TTTTCTCAAGGGTAAAATCTGTCTCAAAGGGTTGTGATGAGAACATATAAGATAATGTTTGAACACCTCTCGGCCCTTAGTAATTGATAGTCACAGCTGCACAGTCTTCACATCATTTTAGACACTATCTTTTATACCTCCAGCAGCCAGTGTCCAGGACATACTGATCGAACTGAAGGCAGAACATATGCCAAATCTCACTTTTGCTACAGAAACAGGGCTTGATTTTCCACAGTTCAAGAAGATAATATATTTTCAAACCCTAAGATATAAATAAAACCCATTTAATTCATGCACTTCACTGTGAGAAGCATCATGAAAGGTCATTTGATTGAATCCTAAGATTGTCTAAAAGCTACATTTGCTTGTTAGTTTAGAGTAAAACCTGAAGGCTAGATTTCTAGATTCCCAACCAACATTCTTTCCATTCTGTCTAGCAGGATAACTATTATTATAAAAAGTCCCAAACTGCCTAAACTGTACAAAATTAGCATAAAGATGTAGAAAATAATTGAAATCATATATTGGAAGGGCCAAGATGCCTCTCTTTAGCTCAGGAGCCCCTAACAAAACATGCCTATCATCTTTGCAACCCATAATTAATAGTTTGGTTAGCAGCAAACAGACAAACCCTGCTTGTACACTGAAAGAACACTAAATTTCTTCACATAGCTATGAAGATCCTAATTAAGGAATGATAAAGTGGTCAAGTCATTCCTGCAGAAGTTTTCAACTTTAATATGTTTATTTTGTACCCTGTAGACTGTACCTATAAACTATTTGGATTAAAATTCATTAACCAATTTAGTCAACTATTTTGAATGAATTTTCCCTAAATATTGCTCAACAGTTCCCAAAAAAGTAAAATGTGTGGGACTGAATTCTAGTAGTTCTAGTAACACTTCCTAAATACATATCTAAAATTGGCCCACATTCTCCTATGTAGGGAATTGTTAAGCTGGCTCCTTTACTTGTACAGGCAAATGATCAAATCATATGCACTTAAAAGCCTTATAAAATTTTAAATATGTGAGGTGTAACCGTCTGGTCTCTCATTAAGCCTCAAAAATTTTTCTAAAAATAGTTCAAGGAAACAAACAAAATAGTTGTCAAGGAAACATGTTTGAATCACTCAAAGCAAATTAAGATTCCTCCTATTTGGCACACACTATTGCTCAGACTTCACTGCACAGTACAAGCCTGTGCAAATCAACATCATAAAATAACACATGAAATGCAGCCCCGTGGTAGACCTCCAGACAGTACAAAACAGGGGATACTGGGAAAGTCCCTAATGGTAGCTGATTATGAAGTGCTTTACCTGAAGAATCTAAACTTTCCACCCATTCATTCAATAAATGACATTTTAATAAATTACTTAGCTTAGAACTTATAAAAGCCCAGACTGTTTGTTTTGAAAGCAGTAGGTAGATAAGGAAATGAAAATAAAAGCATCCATGTTTAGCTAGGGTAGATGTCCCACAACTCTCACTGTTGGCTGAAGGCTAACTGTATAATTATACAGGGCTGATCTGGGCAGGAGATATATAGGAAGCATAAGCATTGTTTCAATATACTAAATCTAAATTTCAAGTTTGAAAAGGAAATTCAAGCAATATTTTTATCAAACCAAAGCAAGAAAAGCAAACACAGATATAGAGCCAAGGAAAAGTAGGTAGAATGTTGAGTGAATGAACAGATGGGATCCTGAAGCTAAGTATATTGAAGTATCCAACTAGGAAACTATGCATGGATCAGCACAGATGAGGAGAACTATACAAGGCATTAGGATTTTCCCAAATAAGGTACATTTATTTTCATCCCATTTCTGACCCCAACTGAAAAAGCTGATACAGAAATATGCCAGGTTAGATAGGATGTGAAAAATGCCAAATGGTATAGAATAAGAAAAGTCTTGTTCATTCTCTGTGAATCAAATGAACAGATAGGGCCAACTTCTTTAGCTCTAGAAAAAAAATGAAAGAATATAGAGTATTCAACAATGTAAATTACCTTCTTTGTCTGCAAATAAAAGATTTTCAAATGGTATATTTGTAGGGGTTCTTTGCTTATTTGTTTGGTTTTTTTATTTCTTCTTAGATTTTGTTGCCTTGAACACCTATTTCCTAGCTCCTAAATCATGGTAGCTGACTATTTCTTAATGGCACAAAAACAACCAGGTCAGTAGTTCCCCATGTGTTTGTTTCAAGTTCTATAATGCTTCTCTGTATATCTGTCTCCAAATTCTACAGTTATAAGCTCCAAGCAGGTTAGAGCCCAAATGCTGATACTGGACAGCCTGGGTTAGTTAGTTGTTCACTGCTAAGCTCAGCTTCTTTATCCATAACAAGGGGATGATAGTAGGAAATTACCACAGGAATTGTCGTGAGGCTTACTAAAAGGTACTAAAGATAAGTAAGAATGTAGTCATCTTGACCATGATCAGAAGAAAGACCTTTTCTATCATGAATGCAAAACCAATGACCATTAATGGCCAGAACACAGAACGCAGTCAATATAGTATTTCCAGTATTTTACTGAATTCTTACTAGGCTCCTTCCTACATCTATTCAGATATTCATTATTAGGTACTATACAGCTGACTTTTGCCAGATCATCCTAAGGGCTGGTAGCACAGTTCTCACAGAGAAGCAGGTCACCAAGAATTTTTCCAGGAAGCAACATTTATTTGTGTAGGCACAGGGCTCAGAGGGTTGATACTCCAAAGGCTGAGCCCCAAATATAGCAGGGTTTTGTCTTTTATACAATTTTCGTGTTTTTGTGTCCCATAAACAGTAACACACTAACATACCACAGCCTGATTGGGTACAATCTATGCTACCGAGCAGTGCTAGACCCACAAGTGTAAATCTAGGAACTGACTGAGCCATGTTGTCTTTCTTGATTCTGAGATGGCTCCTCCCTCCACCACCCCAGGGAAGGGTCCTGCCACAGCAACTCTCTTAACGTCCCTTACACTAAAACTCCCATCCAGCTATATTGTGCTGTCCTAGTCTTCATGAATCAGGCTGTAAGTCCATTCTCAGTCTAGCCCTTCAACAGACATCACATCAAAGATTTCCACGACTGACTCCTCTCCTCCAACACTGTGTATGACCTCCGGCACTGTCTTCAAAAGCTTGGCTTAGGGAAAAAAAAAAAAAAACTATCAACTGGGAAAAGTAATTCTGACAATGATTCCAGAAGGAGCGAAGGCTTCTTGACCCAGTGGATCCTGCTGGCCATGATTAACTTGGTATTATTCTATAAGGTCCAGTCCTTAAACCACAAACTATTCCTGATTTTGTAGAAGAGAAGTTCCAGGTAGCTTCTTAGCAGCTTATCTTCAAAATCTCTAATTTGTTCAACTTAGAGCCTCAGTATCCCATGATCTTGAAAGTTTTCACTAAATTTGTATAATTAGTGTAATTTGTGTATATTATTGTAGTTGGAATTGCAAGTACTTAGAATACAGAATGAGACACCATCACGTCCTGAGTCTCCTTAAATTATGACAGCATTATAAAGATTTGATGGAACTGTGCAGATACTGCTGTCTTCAGATCCTTCTACACATAAGCGTTTGGTAGTCTATGGGAGCACTGTTGATTCTTCCAACTGAATGGACTGCAGGAATTTCTGAAGACTATCATACATGTTATATCTGCATATCCACAGAAAGCCTCAGAAGACGATTGAGTCATAGAGCCTCATGATTTTAGTAGCTTAGTCCACTGATAATTATATAGCTAAATATGATTTGGGAAGTGAAGCCTAGATGGAAGAGATGTGCTAATGGGGGCGTGACACTGGAAGTGTGGATCTCCGTTCTTCCCTTGATTCTCTGCTTTTTGCTTCCCTGCCATAAACTGTTTTCCTCTGCAAGGCCCCTCTGCCACGCAGCTCTGCCTTGGATACACCTGACTATGGACTGAAACCTCTACAGACCACGAGTCAAAATAAACCTCTCTTCCTTTAGTTTGTAGGTATTGGGTATTTTCTCTCAGCACTGAGAAAGTCAGACAATGTCAAGAGAGAATCAACTTGATGCCAATGTTGTGCCAATATGGATCTTTTAAAATTCAGCTTCCTTTTAGGAACTATCACAATGAAACTTAATGTAAAGCACCTAAATATATATACATATATATTTATGTGTATATATATATTTATTTATGCACTAATAATATACATTTAGATTTATAACAAGACAAATTCTCTGATTAAAGATTACTTGAAGTCTAGTAGATTCTAAACGGAGACAGACATATTTCCCTCGGCTATTTTATTCTTAAAAATACATATGCCAAATACACAGATATACTTTATTAATAGTGTTGTGCATCTAACTTTCTGAGTGCTTACGTATTTCTGAGATTATTATTTAAATTTGATCTATGAATAACCAAAGATCAAGGAAAGCAGAATTGTTTGAATAAGTCAATCAACTGTTTTATTAGTAAAACTATTCTCCTGGACAACAGGAAATTTAAGAGATAGCCAACCTTCTCTTAAAGAGAAAACTGCTGTTTCTCAAGATCTACTGTGCATAAAGATCACAGGACATATTGGAAAAACTACATACTCCCAGGATCCCCCTTCCTTGAGGTGCTAATTTTAGATGGCTGAGGAAAAAGACTTGGGATTTTTACTTTTAGCAAGCATTTGAGGAATACAACTGATCCATTAACACAGGATTGGGACCAAGTCTTTCAGGTTAGTGTCAAAGGAAATGCATTATGTTGACTAAAGAACTACAAAGTTTTTTTTTAAGTAGTGTATACCTAAATTATAGATTATAGATAATAATATACATATTATAAAAGAAGGGTCCTCTATTTTCACTAGACTGGATCATTTTGAACTGTAGCAAGATATTTTGTAAAGACAGACTTACTGAACAGTATGTTGCTTTGCTAATCATGATAGAGAATAAGAGTTCTATTTTATCTGGAAGGACCATGAGGATAAAGCATCAAATGTGTTTTCTGAGTTGTTTTAGAAACAAGAGAAAGAGATACTGCCAGAAAGTCAGTTCCATAGATTGTGACTAAATGCACTGATGTACATGAAACACATGCACAGTGAAAGCACTGACTGAATCCTAAATGCTGCTGCTGTGGTTGCTTTTGCTGCTATGTTCATTACTACTATCATCATCATCCCCCCCCATGGATCCTAAAGTTTTCAGATCCCAGAGTCAGCCAAAGATCACTGCCTAAACCTATTTCTCCTTTTCTTTTGCATATCTAAGACATTCTTACTTTTTTATAACTTAGTTTCACAGTGATTTTTTAGTAAAGTTTTATCTCCATGGTTACAAACCCAACTACAAATTTTATAGGAATATGTTTAAAAGAATATCCTCTGTGTCTTAACCTAAAGCCAGAGTTCTAAGAATGACAACTTCCGACATTTCAGCAGCACCCTTGAGTCCAGAATTTGAGGGGTAGAAAAATCATCCACTTTCCCTTTATCTACACTATCTTGCTTTCTAATATCAGCTTTCTAAATCAGCTTTCCAATATCTTCAACTTCATGAAGTGCTAGACACAATAGAGCAGAGAACTTGGGTAGTGTAAATTTAGAGTTTCAATCACTTTCATCCTTCTTCCCTTGTCTACTTTAGAAGAAAAAGGTATACTTTCCAAAACCTGGCTCTTCTGTTCTCTGGGGAATCTTACCTATTCTCCAAAGGTTAGCCCAAAATTAGTTTTCATTGATAGCTTCTCTGATAGCCTCAAGGGAAAAGTAATTGCACAGAGAGCTTCAGAACTGGACAGGAGTGTTTCTATATTTTTATGGCTTCAATCAATCCCATGTTGTATAGGTATAATCAAAGCAATTTTAGGAAAATGGACCAACTGATTCCAATGTTGACCTTCTAACTGGAACCATGAATTGTTTTTTCCATGTCTCCATCTATACTAGATTCCAAGTTTTTAGGAGAGAAGCCTTGTTTTACTCAATACTGTGTCACAGCATCTAAAACAGTGCAGAAAGTATAGTTCATATATAATAATCAGAAAAATAGACTCTATATTACCAACCAAGAACTTGCAGATGTTTGTCAGTGTCAGCCTATTTGCTAGTATTCTATTTCCATAAATAGTCACCAGATATATGGATTAGGCTAGAGGTCATACAGAGTAGTTTTTCAGAAATGTAATTTTGATCATCTTGCCCCAATAAAAATTTTATTTAAAGTGAAGTAGAATAATAAAAATTAATATGTGAGTATTGTTACACGGACCAGATAACTTAGTAACCCCATCCTCAGAGCAACTTGTAGATGATGTAGTTATTTCCAGTCTTCATACATTTATGGCTTAGAACACATTGCTCATAATCACATGGGAAAACAGCTCACCTATGCCTTATCTGCCTCACAAAATTGATGAACTCACTGTTGTTCTCCAGTAATCCCTCAAACCTGTCCACATTCTGAGAATTATCTAGAAAATAAACTGCAGACAAGAAAAGCACAAGCAACAGTGGATGGGCTCTTCCTAGCTATTATATTTTTTACTCTATCTTTGGAAACTATTTAATCCTCCTGACAATAGCATCTTTTGGTACTGTTTTCTCCTCTGTCCGTGCCATACTTCTGCTCAAATACTAGAGCACATGCAGATCTTTGTCATTCAATATCTTTTAATTTCCTGAACAAATAAATTTTAAAAATACAAGATGTTTAGGAATACATTTATAACTGACTTTAATTTCCTTTTTTGTACTTGTAAATGGTTTTAGGAAAACTATAATGAGTGTTTAAAATGTATTTTTGGCATGTGCCTTTCCCATCTTCTTAAAAGAACAACCAACCATATATAAAACAATGATATCAACAGCAATCTCTCAGATAAACTACCTTTTAGGTCACTCATTTGCTTAAACTTGGTTTCAACACATTTACACCAATATATGTGAGATAAAAGGAGAACGTGAAGGTAAAGTCCTCATCTTCTTGGTCAATACTAATATTGAGTTTAAGAAAAATTAAAATAGTAAAGAATGCTTTACATATTAAATTCTAAGTGTGTTACCTTTTTTAAAACTTTAAAGTTAATATGAACTCACTGAGAAGTACTAACACATGTAATAATGTAAATAATAGTAATAATAATAATATTATAGGATAATTCTCTTCCTAATTTCCTCTGTTCCTTCTTTACCGCTAATCTAATTTTCTTCCCTATGTTAATAGTTTGTGTACTCCATAAATATATGCGTATTTCCAAGAAAACAGCAAAAATAGTAGACACAGAATATGATACATGGACTGTTTAATCTTTCTTTGCTTGTTGCTGTAGCATAAGTTTACTTTAACAGTAAATATATATAAAATCAACCTCATGCTTTTACAGAAGCTTCATAGTGTCCCATAGAATGTTTCCACTATTCTCTATTTACAAAATTTTCACAGCTATATGAGAAATACTTTTAAAATGTCTTTATTATACAGTGTTCCACAGGAAAACCCTCAATTTACATCTTTGCACTTTATTTTTGTTTGATTTTGTTTTTTGAAAAAAATTTTAAAGAGAAAATTTTAGAAGAGTATCCTTGTGGAAATTATATACATATTCTGAGATGCTGCTAGCTTTGTTCAAGTACCCTTCAAAGATCTGTACTCCTACCTCACAATGTTTGAGTCCACTCAGTTTCTTATACCCTCAAAAGCATGGGCATTGTGAACTGACTTTGCTTGAATTACCCTGAAAGTAGGTTCTAAAACAAAAATGTCAATTGGATATATTTATAAGATAATCTCAGAAATCACCATGAGAAAGTGAGACAGGAAGGGAAGAGCACACTGAGCAACTGTTACCTCTACTGGCAGCGTGATTGACTGCTCTGGTTTGCGTGGGATTGAGAAGCTTCCCAGGACACAGTATTTTCAATTCTAACACTACAAAAACTTTGCGATAAGCTTCTCACTCTATTTTATGAGCGACTACTTTTCCATAGCTCTGGAGAGCTTTGAAGAGAGTTGTGAAATTCAACTGACAATTATCTCAATGACAGACAAGGTAGTCACGGGTCTACCCATGAGCGCAGGTTGTGACGGCCGTTCCAGTGCAGCAGTATCTTTCAGTTACTTCCCATCCATTCTGTGTAGGGACAAGACATACTCTGGTGTCTTCTGGAAAAAAGATCCAGGATGTCATCAATATGTCTGAGAAATGTCCACAGGCAAGGTCTGAGGTTGGACAAAGAGACACGAGCAAGATCTCAAAGCAATCTAGTATAATTTTTCCCCAGTCTTATGGCAAAATCATGTTCTCTCAATATTATTTCCATCACCATTTCCTAATTAATATGAATCTTTGATTTAACTTCATGTTTCATACCTTTTGAGGCTCAGATTTTTGCTTAAAAGGCAAGGTTCCTTTCCTAATCCCAGAGAACTGACTTTCATAATAGAATACTTTATTCAACTTAATAATAGGCAAATAGAAAACTATGGTGAATGTTTACATTTTTAAAAATGTACTAAAGGGCGTAATGCCTTGATCCCCCTCAAAATATTCCTCCTTGCTTAAAATACATTATCCCACCTTTTTATCACTTTCTAAAGCACTTCTGGGAATCTCGGATGTCTTCATGAGATGTGATTAAAAAAAAATGCAGTGAATGCTGCTACAGAGTGCCATCCAATAAAAAGGCAGGATCATAAAACTATTATCACGTGTCTCAATCTACCTGATTGCATCTAACATTGTGCAACTCTGGCTCCTCCCCAAGGTCAAGTTAACCATGAAGGTAAACACTTGAATCAAGTTAGGGTATCAAGAGAGCCGTGACAGCACACCTAATGACACTAATGACACAGGACTTCCAGAACTGCTTCAGGAAGTGGTAAAAATAAGAGGATAAGGACATTAAAAGTAAGGAGGAATATTTTCAGGAGAACTGATGGCAATGTATCTTTTTCTGTAAACTTTTATTTCCTCTCTTTTTTCACTTTATTCAGCTTTTTGGTATACTTTAGGTATATGTTATGATCACATTCAACGTTGAGAATTTGTACCTGTACGTGATATATCTTTTCATTTTTTCCCATTCCCCTGCCCTCTCTACCGCTCCCATCCCTCTATATACTTAAACTTTGTTCCCATTTTTTGTTTTTAATCATCAAATTTATTCTTTCCCTTCTTTACTTTCTCCTGCCCCCTTTTCCCTTTTCCCTTTGAGCATTTTCTTCCTTTTTCACAATACCTGTCATACATTCTAAATCTCATTTACACCTTCAGTTTTTCATACTAGAGGAAAGATAACAGTATTTACACATCTGTGTCCTATTTATTTCACTTATGAGTATGGACATATTCATCCATTTATGCTTCTCAAGGACATACTCGTCCATTTAAGCATAAATGTCTCTAATTTGTCATTCTTTATGGCTAACAGTCTATTTTTTTTAAGAAAAAAAACACACATCTTTATCCAGTCTCCAGTTGATAGGCACTTGGGCTGTTTCCAAGATTTACTTAATATTCTTTTTAAAAAAATTTAAACACATGCCATATTTTTAGCACATCTTACACATGAATATACTCTTTCCTGAGTATCAAAGATGACAATAGATTGAGTCAGTGTTCTCCAAGCTACAAGCTTGACTGCATTTCCCTGTGTCTTTTCAGCAGAACTGAGGTCCCTGAGCGTTTCAAATCATGTTTTAGGTTCCAATTTCTGGACATGATTCATCTATCTCTGCTCTGACAGATGCTTCTCTGAACGCATTTCCTCACAGGCATGATTCCAAACGACTTTTCACCCCACAAGCCTGTAGACTGTTATGATTGTGCATTGCCTTAACTTGCCTCTTTGGTAAATATTGTTTTCTATTCCTGTTTTTCTTAAATCACGTTCACTGCTGCCTATTTCCTCTTGGATTCTAGTTCGCCAGTGGGAAGAGCAGGGCTGTTCAATGAGGCTCTCAGGGCTGTAGTCCCTGAACCTCAGCACACTTATATCCATTCTGCAACAAAGCACTCATGACGTCACTTTGCCTAAGTTTATGAGCTAGGTCTCGCTGTACTATGGAACACTCAGAAAGTAACTAACTCATAAATTTAAAGCTCAGATCCTGTCACTTCATTGATTAAGCTTGCACACATTTCCCATTATTGATCTTGCTAGTTTTGTGCATTCTATTTCACTATTTTTCAGCACAGGATACACCACTGTCTTCCAACCATGGTTAGAAACTGACTATGCCTTAGAATAATGACTTTTCAATAGTTTTATTTCTGGGGAAGAAGCATTTTGTATAGTTTCTTTCTCAAAATCTTAATTGCTTAGACTTTTTCTGCGAAACTTTCACCTCAACTTGCCTATGCCTTGCGGAGTAAAACAACCTTCATTTCACAAACATAATAAGAAATTTCAAAGCATTTGGTGACTTGTTTGAGATTCACAGCTCAAAGCCATGGACAGAGCTCTTCTTCCTTGCACATATCTTCATTGACATCTTCTGTCTTCTTGCTCCCTTGCTTCTGTGAAAGGAGGGTACATCTCAGGCAGCCATTGCCCCAGCTGCCCACCTCGCTCAGCCACTAGCGCTTCAGCGTGCTCCTCTGCCACCTCTATCCCAACCTCCAATCCTTTGTCCCCCTAAGTCGAGACTAGACTCACTGAAAGGCCTCTCAGACTAGCAGCCTCCCTGTGCAGCATGAACACCAGCAGCGCCTACAGTCTCCTGATACGCGATACTCGCCTGTCTTGTCATTCGTGTCTCGGTGGATACACATGGTGTCTAACTTTCCACCTGACTTAGTTCACTTAACAATAGTCTTTTCTTCTGCATCTGTCTTTTTTAGAGCAACTGAGTTACTAATATGAAGAGATTCATTTGCATTTAGAGAGTGACAATTTCAAAGGGCTCTTGATTTTAAATGTCCTTATTAGTATACTTCTTTGAAGATAGTAAAAAATCTGAACCTAAAGACAAGTTTGGGCTGGTGAAGTCCAAATTTTCCTGTTTCATAATTGAATGTGATGAGAATATTAAACCAGGGGCTGGGGATTTAGTTCAAGTGGTACTGCATCTATCTGGGAAGTGCAAGGGCCCAAGTTCAATCCCTGATACAATCCTCACCCAGGAGGACACTTCCTTCAGTCCCTGAACACTGGGGCCAAGAAAATACGACTCACATTTGTTATCTTGCTACTGCTTTGACAAGCTATTATGAGTTTATAATTCATCCAAAATATCTCCTTCAAGATATATGTGGAGACTTTTCACGTGGGTAACAAAGAAAGAGCTCAATAGCTAAGAGGAGATTTTTACAGTGTAAAAGGAGGGGATTGGGTTTTTGGTTCATTTTGTTTTCTTATCTTCAAGATATTTAAAGGTAACCAATAGCTTCTCTATTTCTACTACACAAAGGTGTAAATTCTCATTTCATTTATTATCTTAGTACTATTCACTACTCTAGAATTTGCTGTAGCACAAATTCAAGCTTACATCTTTACCTTTCTAGTAAGCCTATATTTACATGATAATACTAGGGTGGCTGGAAATTTTTTAAGCAAAGGAGAAGTCTTTTTAGGAAAAGCGAATATATTGCTGAGTTGACAAAGAATGACATATTCCAAAAAATTAGGCAAAGCCAGGAATTTGGGCTGCCACTTAGTAGAGTGGCACATGAGAACAGTAGCTTATGTGACTGAAAGTACACAAAATTGCCAAAGTGAAAACCTGTGCTTAGAATTACAGCCCACGTGTTCCATTGCCCTGACAGAAGGTTCACAGCCCAAGTCCAGTGTTGCAGAGGTCCTGGAGTGGGTGGCACCTGGAGAGAACAGCTTCCTGCAGTGCACTGGGGTGACTTACTCAGGACATCCACAGCCATAAGAGTAGGTTTCAGTCAGAAGCAGGCCATTCAGCCCCTTAAGAGGTAAAAGTTTCCAGTTTCAAAGTAGCCAACAAAAGTTAATGCATATAACCATCCACCTCTACAAAACATATGACATCATGGGAAGATATCCACACAAGACACTAACCCTGTTATTCACTACGTGTGTTCAGAACCAAAGAACTAGAAAGAAGGACAGGGCTTGTGAACTGGCAGAGAAACTCATGGTCTTTATGGTCTGTGGTTTTAGAGAAAAAGCAAAATATAATACTTGCCATTTGTGAAGCCTGGGAAACATATGCACACACGCACACACATCTAGTTAATGAGACTGTGTACCACAGGGAAATGTGGTTTTTCTGCTTGAATGGAATTGGTAGGGTTTGGCATAATTCCATATAAGAAGAAAATATCCATTATTCCTCATAAAGTATTGTTAGTATAAGAAATTTTCTGGAACAAAAGCTACCTTTTCTCTGTAAAGAAGATCTCAAAAATAATATGAAACTGTGAAAGCTAAGAATGGCAAGAGAAAGTTTCTAACTCTGCTTCCATACTTGGACCTGAAAAAGATCAGTAACTATCTGTCCATTTAAGTATAATTTCTGGACTTTCCTCTGAGCTAGACTTAAGGCCAAAAGTGTCTGATTGACCCTCAGCCACAAGAGTCTAGTAGGTTGGACCTGAGCAACTTGGATTATGTTCATATTTTTAGGCCAGATTTATGATAACTTATTCCCTGCATTGTATCATGAGTTCTAAGGTATTGCTCCTGATCAGACCAGAGACAGTCATTTCCACAAGCAAAGAAAGGAAGAAGAAAGAAGAAGAGGAAGAAGAGGAGGAAGAGGAAGAGGACAGGGACAAGGAGGAGGAAGAGGAAGAAGAAGAAGGAAAAGGAAGAAGAGGAAGAGGAAGAAGAAGGAAGAAGAGGAAGAGGAGGAAGAAGAGGAAGAGGACAGGGACAAGGAGGAGGAAGAGGAAGAAGAAGGAAGAGGAAGAAGAGGAAGAGGAAGAAGAGGAAGAGGAAGAAGAGGAGGAAGAGGAAGAAGAAGGAAGAAGAGGAAGAGGAGGAAGAAGAGGAAGGAGAGGAAGAGGAAGAAGAAGAAAGAAGAGACAAAATAGACTTTTTTGTCTTTATGTAAGAGCACTGAGTAAGGCTATTCACATTGTTTACCTGTTATTTAAAGCTGTGCAGTCCAAAATAGGACAGAGAAGCCCAGTGGTAGAGGAAAAGCTTTGACCTTTGTGCAGGATTCACTGATTAGACTTCAAATGCCTGTTCAGGACTTTCCTTTCAGACCTTAGCACAAATTTCTTGGCCAATAATAGCCAGTCAACTTCTGAGAGACTGGGCCACATTCAGTTCTGAGGTGGTTGGTTAACAATCAGAGGCTGAAGCAGAATTAGAGACAACATTGTCTCTTAACAGAATTTCAAAAGAAATAGGAGAGACATTTGCTTCTTTAGGGGAACAACATTTAAAATCATACTCCCAGAGAACCAGGAAAGTGGCTAAAATATCCTAGTGACACTCACTATAATGCTTCGGATTTGTCTCCAAACCTCTGAACAGCCTAGGAAGAAACTATAGTTCAATGAAATCATAGTTTATTAAAATAATGCTGTAGTGTCTTTTCTCTGATATGAGGAACTGAAGGTGTAAATGAGTTCTAAAATGTATGATAGGTATTGTGAAATCGTAAGAAAATATTCAAAGGGAAAAGGGAAGGAGGGTAGGTAAAAAGGGAAAGAAAAAAATTTAATGGTTAGAAAAAGGGAAACAAAGCTTATCTATATAGGAGGTGGGGGCTGTGAGAGAGGGAAATGAGAAAAATGAAAATTAAGTAATGTCATGTACTGGTACAAATTTTCAGTGTTGATTGTCATCATAATATGTATATAGTCATTTATACTCAAATGGTGGTACCCTGAGGACACAGTCATAAGTGAAATAAATAGGTCACAGATGTGTAAATACCATACCCTTTCTCTAGTATGAGAAACTGAAGATGTAAATGAATTCTAAAAGGTATGACAGATATTGTGAAATAGAAAATATTCAAAGGTAAAAGGGGGTAGGGATAAGTAACGAAAAGAAGGAAAAAATTGATGCTAAGAAAAGGGAACAAAGCTTAAGCATACATGGAGTAGGGGGTTGTAAGGTGGGTAAAGGAATGGGAAAAAATGAGAATTAACTCATGTCGTGTACTGGTACAAATTCTCAAGGTTGTGTGTGATCATGATGTGTCTATAAAATGTACCAGTAAAATCAATTTTTAAAAATGTACCAAAAACATCAACTTGAAAAATCAAATAATGCTTTAGTTATTTTTATTTGACCAGCATCACACTGGCAAACCTCTTCAAACTGTGTGGTTTGCTACTGTGTCAATCTGTGGCAAGTGGCATGTGTTAAAATAAGTCAAAGAAGGACAGCCAGTTTAGGAAAGAAATAGTGTGGTGGGAAACCAGAGGGGGATTTGGCAAGAGAATATGTCAGGGGATTTCCAAAATCTCCTCACTGGAGGACAGTGACAGCAGTGAGTAAATGAAGAGAATCCAGCATTGCAAGAGCTATATCATTTTTTAAGGGAATGAAGACTTAACTATGCAAGCAAAGATCTTGTCCCTCTCTTCCTTTCCCCTCCTCCTCCCCTTCCTATTTGAAGACTTTCTTCCCATTTCCCTACATCCACTGAGGGAATAAGATAAAATAAAATAAAATTTATTTTTTTAAAGGAAAGAATATCAAGGAGATACCGGACAACTGTCAAATCTGCCCTGAAGGGAAGAAGAAGGAAAAAATATTTCTTAGAAAACCACAACAAACACCCAACTGTCCTCCTGGAACAGACTTACACAGATGTTTTCCAGATCTCTCAAAAAGAGTTACTAATGGTTTTGCTCTCTGCTTTATTATAAAGCATTTTTCAAAGGTTTCTGCTGTCTCCATTTACAGTATCTGATAATGAGGGAGCAGAGTTCATTTTTAGCAAATAAAAACTTCTCCATATGCTTGTAAAATAGAGTCCAGACATGCCACAAAAAGTTCAGACTTAAGTGCATGTTCAAAGTTCTCAACTCTGGCCATACCACCCTGAATGCCCCGGATCTTGTCAAAGTTCTCAAAACACACACACACACACACACACACACACACACACACACACACACACACCCAACAGCATCAAAGACAAATACCACAGATCAGTTTTCCAGTACTGACCTCAATTGCCAGTAACTACTTCACCATGAAAAGTCCTCTTTCAGATGTATTTCTATACCAGAGAAGAAGGGAAAAGAAAAAAAAATCCTTTCCTCTGTGAAAACTAGAGGAGTTTCTGATTGCCTATGGAAAATTTACAGCCTGGTCCCAAATCCCGTGTGACTTTTTTATTTGAAACTTTATTGGTATGTTATCTATATGCAACATGATCGCACACAATATCAAGAATGTGTACCAGTATATGACACAATTTAATTCTCATTTTTTCCCCATGTGACCTTTTTTTTTTTTTTTGCTTTTTGGAGACAGGGTCTCGCTTTGTAGTTCAGGCTGGCCCTGAGCTCACTATGGTGCCCAGGCAAGCCACCACGAACTCAGCAATCCTCCCGTCTCTGCCTCCCGAGTGCTGGGATTACAGGCGTGAGCCACCACGTCCGGGATTGTGGTATGCAGTGTTGATTGTTGGTGGGCGTGTCTCCACTCTCAGCATTATATGTGGTAACCGGGGATCGAACTCAGGTCCTTGCGCTTGCGAGGCAGGCGCCGGAACCACTGAGCTAACCCTCCGGCCCCCCCCCTCTGACTTTTTGAAGAACAATAAAACCTTCAAGCCTCTTGCCAAGGTGACAGCAGGCTGGGGCTGCTCAGTGCTAGCTAGCCACAGCAGCTTTGGTGGCTAACAGCTCTGACCACGAGAGGAAATGTGCAAAGAAGCTACCAGCCATCAGCCACAGAATGAGCAAATAAATATCCCATAAGTCACAGAGACGAGGCAACTATTCTTACAAGCTGTGGCCTAGAGTTGTGAGAAAAGGAAACACAGTTACCAAACCAGACCAGGGCAGAATAAGGGTTCCGAGTTCCACTCAAGCTGGTGCATCCACACACAGCAGTCACCTCACTGACTTCGCTGGGGATCAAAACACAGCAGAAGGATTGTGCCAGCTGATGGAGAAACACAACATTGTTCAGAATGTCTTCCTAGTTCCATAAATTTGGGGGTAATTAAATAATATGTCTACCCTGCATGCCTTTATTGTATATTATAAGAAACTTTTTTCTCTAAAGTTCTACTATACCAGCCAAAACATTCTCCAAAAATTATTTCTGTCAAGCAAAATATTGAAATCATCTACCAATTTATATGGTCATATGGAGAAAACCTTGCTCTAATTTCCAATCTGCAGATTAGTGAATTATGCTCTATGAAAGGGCATCTTTGGCAATTCTTTACTTTACTTTAGCAATTCTTACTTCCTTGCAGCAAAAAAGAGCAGCACTCTAGCAACACACCTCTGAATGGAAAATGGCAGAAAGAAGAAAAATCAAGCCCTGAGATGAACTTATGTTGGCTCATATATTCTTCAGCCTCCCCTTTCTAACTAGTGAATCTAGAAATCTAGCTATCTGGACACCTCTGAGATTTCTTTCCAGCAAATTAAAAAAAGAAACTCCTAGGTTTTCCAAATTATATGATTTTTTAAATACCACTAGGAATATAGGACTTTATTCCCAAACAGCAAGGGTTCAGAGAAGGCCTGCAGACCTCCTCTTCTATTTCAGGACGTGGGGTGACTGTACAGAGGTAAATCATTTTCGGAAAAATGTGTCCCACGTGCTTTTGCTGTTCCCTCCACTCTGGCCAGGCTTAGCTTGTCAGCTGCTTGTCCACTTGCTCAGACACCTCCTCAGAAACCCAGAACTTGTCAGACATTAATGCACGAAAGACAATGTGATAGGGGAAGGATGCTCTGTGACCTAGAATTCAAAAGCCAAAAATCAAACTATAGCAAATTGAAGGCTAGAAATACCTCAATACCTTCCTCAGTGTGCAGTTGCCCTGATGAGGACACTGGCAGACAGTATACTCTAAGAGAACCAGTAGTATCTACCCTCTCTATGGGAACTCTGAGCTGCCACGTTAGTGGCTTCACTGCCCTAAGATGCCATGAAAAGAGCGCCCAGGTGATCCTCGCTCGGCAGTCACTCCAGTGTGGGTCTCACCAGAGCATCGTGGACACCAGCTGAACATCTCCAGTGAAATCTAGTAGAAGCTACATGGAACAGAATGACTGGGCTAAGCCTTGTCTGAATGTATAACTGACAAGAATTTGTCACAGAATGCAGTACTTTTTAATCACCAGGTTTTTGGAATAGTTTGCCTGTAGTAATAGCCAAAATACAGCATCTGAGAAGAGTATATCATATTAAAAACAAAATGCCCAATTGTATGACGTGCACTACATTCCAAATTTGAATGACAAGTTACAAATTAGATTATAAACTAAGCATGTGTGCTCCATGATATGTATAGAAAGAAAAGAAAAAAAATGACAGATTTTCTACCTATAGAAAGTTTTCCAAAGCAGATGTTATATAATATATATCCTGCTAAAAGTTGGATGTAATCTGGTTTGTTGTTAACTCTGCAACAAACACCTATTAAGTGACTGCTACTTGTCACTGCCATGTTAGCTACTGGTTCCAATAGTAATAATCATATCATTAGTACCCTGGAAAATTTTGCTCTGTAGAAACACTGACTAATCAATACATAAACTTCAAAAGTGTTTTAAACCCAATGTTTCATAAGAACCAGATAGTAGAGACTTCAGCTTCACAAGTCAACTCTGCTATAGTGATACAAAAGCAACTTCAGATGGTATATAGACAAATGAGAGCAGCCAAGTTCCAGGAAAATCTTGCTTGTGGACACTAAAATTTGAACTACATACAACTTCTGTGTTTTGGGCATATCATTTTAAAACTGTTTTAAAACATTTGAAACTATAAAATTATCCTTTAGTTCACAGCCTATAACCCCCCCCCCCAAAATAGGAGGTGATAGGCTAAATTTTTTCCTCAGAAGGAGTTTACAAACCTCTTTTTCAGTTTTGATCAGCTGGGCCTCTGGCACCATCAGGTGGATTTAATGCTTTGGATTTCCCTGGGTGCAAATAATAATCTGTCTTCTGTTTCCTCCACGCATTTAGGTATGAACCAGAGTCTGTGGGTGAAGACTTACATATTTCACTGGGGAGCATGACGGGCCTAGATGAGGAGAGGGGTCAGCCAAAGTAAAACTAGGGGGACAAGGACAGAGTAACAGTGTTCAAGAAAAATTTGTCTCATTTGTAAATTTTCAGTACTTGCAAGATAAGGTCCTTCAGACACACAGAACCAGGCAATCTGGAAGCATAGTTGAATAATGACAAGAATTTAAGATATCTTTGTTATTGAGGGATTTTTTATTTTTCTTCCGGTTGCGCCTGATCCTTGATTTAAATTTTGTCATTCCACCTTATGCTGAAATAAGATCCTTCTGGCAAGAGAATTGCTAAAGATTTGGGGGCTTTGCATATTAAAGTTATATGGTTGCTTCATCTTCATATAAAGAGCCTTCAAAAATGTTAAGAATTAAAAATTCTATGCTGCAGATCCCTTCTGGAAGCCCATTTATATCCCATACACACTTCCCAAGTACAGCTGTGTAGAACTGTCTCTATGGTAGAAAGAGAATTGATGAAATAAACTTTTCTATCCTTTGAATTTAAGGACCATGAATTTCCTTCCCACATCTGTCTCGTGCTTTCAGTGGCATAAAGGTGTGCACTCTGTCCCCAGTAGCAGCTGTCACTTATGTTTTCACATTCTGCTGCATTTTGTAGCTTCGTCTTCCCTTCAGGGACCCATGATGCCTATATCCAAAGAACTCTTCCCAATAGCTCATGACTTCATGTCAGACTACTCCCCTGCTGTTTCTCCCATTCTGTCCACACAGACACCCAAACAACAGGAATTAGGTAAGCACAAAAACTGACCTAAGATAGGTCTGATTCTGCTCTGGAGAAAAAAATAGAAAGTTCTTTAACAATGAACAGGCGGCTGTTGCGTGATTTATATAATATCCCCTGGATGACTAATGTCTTGTGGGTTTCTTTTTTACTCCGACAGTCACATGACTCTTCCCTTGGATCTCAATTAGCCACTTCCACTTTGCCTAACTGAAAAAAAAAAAAAAATTCCTGACAGTCAACAGTATTTTTTTTTTTAAAGTGACAGGGTTTTTCACTCTATTGCCCAGACTGGCCTAGAACTCCTGGGTTTACAAAATCCTCTACCTCTACTCTTCTAATAACAGTATCATTTTAAAAGTAGATTCTATAACAACATTTCCCCAACCCCCGTCTTGCAGTTTTTGTGCTTTGCTTTTTGTAGGAGAATATAATAAAAATTTTAAAGATTTGCATGTGAATAAAGGTTTGTTCTTATCAGTGTGATTTGCTGTTAGAATGAGCTTTGACAGTGTGAACAAATCATCAGTTTAGTTAGACGTCCCAAAACACAGCACAAATGTGAAGGCAGCCAGGCAGTAAAGTAGAAAGGAAGGAAGGGAGGGAGGAAAAGAGTAGGTAGAAAGGGAGGAAAAGGGAAAAAAGAGGGGTTAGTTTCAATGAAAGACATATTCAGCTCATGTTTCCACCTCTTTTAACCAGGACTCCAACTCTTTATGTGTTCTTTCTCTCCCTTTTCTCTATATTTGATCTGGGGAGCCATTTGGCTTTTCCTCTGAAGAATAAACCTTAGTACCTTCCTTCTCAGCGAGTATTAGCAGGAACTCAGTTTATATCAGCCCATGGAGAGTGAGCAGTCCTCAGCTAACAATGATCAGTCTCTCTGGGTACGGCACGAACTCGCTCCTCTCCATCTTTCACCCACTCATAGTCCTGCTGCCATTACTGCCCTGCTGGCATCTGGGAGTTCCCAGCACAGCCTGTTGTGCAAGTGCAAGAAAACTTTCTTTCCAAGTCTACGTCCAACCTTGGATGACTGAGCCCTACCCACTGGAACATGCCCCTTTCTCCCACTTGCATTACCCTTTAGAAAGCTGAGGTAGATACACACACACACACACACACACACACACACACGGAAGGCTGGAGAAAAGAAAGAACAAATCTAAAAAGGTAAAATCTCATAACCATGTCCTATTCCTTGGAACCTCTAAATATGATGCATTACATGGCAAATGAGAATTAAGGCTTCAGATTGAGATGAGGTTCCTAATAAGACAAGTTTAAAACAAGGATGTCATCCTCCATAATCTGAATATGCCAAACATAATCCCAAGAGGTCTTTTTGTTTATTTGTTTGTTTGCTTGTTTGTTTGTTTAAGACAGGGCCTCGCTTTGTAATTCAGGCTGGCCCTGAGCTCACTATGTAGCCCAGGAAAGCCTTGAACTCAGCAATCCTCCTGCCTCTGCCTCCCAAGTGCTGGAATTACAGATGCAGGACACCACACCTGGCACTATGGTATGTGGTACTGATTACTGGTGGGCGTGAGTCACCACACCCAGTATTCTTTTTGTCTTAATTGAATTCTTTATTGGTACAATTTATGTACATTTCACAATCGCACAAAACATTGGGGAATTTGTACCAGTATACGACACAAGTTAATTCTCATTTTTACCCATATCCCCACTCAACCACACCTCCCCACCCCCTATATACATGCTCTTTTATTTTCTTTCAGAATCATATTTATTCCTTCCCCTCATTACATTCCCATATCAAATTTCCTTTGGAAATTTCCCATTCTACAAAAACTGTCATACTTTCTAGCGCTCATTTGCATCTACAGGTGCTCATACCAAAGTGAAGATCTGGTATTTGCCTGTGATCTATTTATTTCACTTATCAGTGTGTCCTCCAGGTGTATCCATTTGCACATAAATGAATCAATCTTGTCATTCTTTATGGCAGAATAATACTCCATTTTATTTTAAAAAAACACATCTTCTTTATCCACTCTCCAGTATTCTTGTATGCCATTACTGGGGATCAAAATCAGGACCTTACACTTGCTAGGCAGGCACCGGAACCACTGAGCTAAATCTCCAGCCATTCCCAAGACTTTTTTTTTAATTGGATTTTTTATTGGTATATTTTATATACAGCTCACAATCACACTCAACAATGGGGAATTTGTACCAGTATATGACACAAGTTAATTTTCATTTTTACTCATATCCCTACCCACCTCTTATATACATGCTATTTGTTTCCAAACCATACTTAATCTTTCCCCTCATTACATTCCTTACCACATTCCCTTTGTATATTTCCTATTTTACAAAATCTACCATACATTCTGGAACTCATATACATCTTCAGGTTCTCATACCAGAGAAAAGACATGGTATTTACATATGGGTAATCTATTTTACTTATCAGTGTGTCCTCAATAACACATAAATGAATAAGTGAATAAAATGAATAAATGAATAAAACTTGTCATTCTTTATGGCAGAGTAATACTCCATTTTATTTTTTTTTAAACACATTTAAAAAAAAAAAACATATCTTCTTTATCCAGTCTCCAGTTGATGGGCATCTGGGCTATTTCCAAGTTTCCAAGACTGGGCTATCACAAACTGAGCTGCTATGAACATGGGTGTACATATGTCTTTACAATATGGATCTTTTAATTCCTTAAGACTTTTTAAAAGTATAAAAAGAATGGAGGAGATCAGAATGACTTGATAGGAAAAAAACTCAACTGTTACTACTAAATTTGATGATAGAGAAAGGAGGCCATGAGCATGAGTCAAATTGATTTGCAAGGCCTCTAAAAGTCAGAAAACTCAAGAACAAGGATTCTCTTCTTGAGGCACAAATAAGTCTGACACTTTGATTTTATTCCAGTGAGATGCACATCAGACTTTACATGTACAGAACTACAAGATTAGAAATGTGTGTTGCTTCAAGCCATTAAGTTTGTGGTAGTGGTTGAAACAACAGTTAAAAACTAACATAGAGCTCATGCCTGTAATCCCAGCACTCGGGAGGCAGAGACAGGAGGGTTGCTGAGTTCGCGGCGGCTTGCCTGGGCACCATAGTGAGCTCAGGGCCAGCCTGAACTACAACGCGAGACCCTGTCTCAAAAAGCAAAAAAAAAAAAAAAGAACCTAACATAGAAGCCATTGTTACAAGGCAAGTTTATATTTTCTGGTATACAACTACATCCATCCTAAACTCTCAACTTGAGGCTCAGGCATACAGCTCATTGAACTGGGTAAATGACTCTACTCTGCTTCTTGTATCCTCCCTAGAATTGACATCAGACTGCATCAGGACCACTCCACGTCTCTTGATTTAGTCTTTACTTCTACCACTCTTCTGCAGCCTTGAGGATTTTACATACCCAACTACATTAGCTGGCCTGTAGAACACTTTAGGTACCATGAGATATGCAGAATCAGGCCAACTTTTCATTCATCCATGGAATAAACTACTTGTTGAACAAAATGATGCCTAAGTATTTTTTAGACTCTAAGATTTAAAAGAAATTAAATATCCACACAATAAATGTTAAGATATGAAAAAGTTATAATTATTACTTCACATAGCTAATATTTGAGACACTAAGGAAGTGTCTGACGTTCTTTTCATTTGTCACTCTTATTGGTTTTCTATAAATCTAAACAATTATAGGTCATAAAACTCTAATTGATATGCAGTCCATGGCTTTACTTCTATAATGACTTGTATTAATTTTTTAGGTTCAATTATTTAGCTGAAACATGAATGGTGTGGAAAATTAGCCTTTTGCTGGTGATATGTGAGAGGAGGAAGACAAAGACCCCAGATCAGAGGGCTCAAGTTCAGAACAATTGTAGTTCTGTTTCTCATAAGCTATGGAAGAGGTCAAGTTACTTAACCTGCTTCTATTTCCTCATCCATAAAATGGGAAAAAATAATATCTAGTGTATAGGGTAGTATAATGCTGAATCTATGCAATAATCTTAGCACAATACCTGGCATAGAGCAAGTACTACTGATTACTATTATAATTCATTAATCTCATCTGTACCTATGGTTCTCCTAGCATCATGGTTTGGGATATCTTGAAACTATCTGCTCTTGCCAAAGGCTACACTTTCAAACACATGGCTTTCCAAGAGGAAATAAGACAGTGTAATTTTCTCAGTGGCCATTCAAATATGAAATACATATTCAGAAAACTTTACAATGAATGCCTCTGAGTTGATTCAAAACAAATTCCTCCAATTATTTTAAAGTTTAAATGACTCAAAATTAACTTTCAAGTACATAAAAATTTATGAGTGTTGATTAAAATGTAAATTGTTAGGCCTGCCTTAAGATTTAGTCAATTGAAATGAAGATCCATGAATCTGAGTGCTAATAGTACATATACCTGTACAGGATATGACTCAACTCATCTGTACATGGAGCATAAGACTTATTGCCTTAGTAAACATAATTTATCTTTATGATGTTAAATAATTAATCGGGTAAAAGGGAAGAAAGGTTAACTGTAGCTGACTTTTGTACATCATTCCTTCAAAAGATTTTGAAAACAGATCAATTTACTTTCCCCGGATAGTAAAGTAGAAAAAACTGGCTTTCTGAAGAAGGTAATCACTTAACAGAGAAAAGCATTTGGGTCCTTGTAACACAGACACCACTGTGTATGTGCATTGTGATGAAGGATAAATGACGTTTATAATGCAATGCTAGCAACACTTGTGATTTTTCACAGTGGACACTCTAGTATTAAAATCTGGACTCTAATATTGGCATTTTTTAGGAGTAATCACATTATTAAATTGCTATGATTTTAAGGTGCTATCATTTGAGCTGCCTTCCTCATGCAAGTTTTCCTTTAACTTGTGAGGTAACTAACTGACAATTATCAGCTCATAAAACACAAAAGAAAACTGGCTCACCATGAACATTGTGAAATAAAGGGATTACGTGGCAAAAATGCGCTAGGAATAGAAGACATGACATCATCTACAACGTGGTAATGAGTTTTCCCTAACCGCCTCCAAAAATGGAAAAGTAAAACCATGTTTGGGAAGTGATGCCAAATATTTCTTAATACTTGTTCACTTAGTTGGTTTGTTGGTTTGGTTGAGTTTTTACTATGATAACTAAACATTCAACCCCCCTGCCCCAAATTTAAGAAGAAATATTTTGTAGCACATATCTCTTATATAGGTATTCTTTTTTCAGAGCTGAACAGCTGTATCAAAATATTCTGCTTCCTTTTCCAGTGAAGATCATCAAAACTCACCCCAAGTCTTTGAGGTTGTGGCTGAGAAACCTGAACACTTAGTGGACTTCCCAGGTGACTCTGGTGAAGGGATGATTTTCAAAACCATTTCTTTGGGAATACATAATCATATTTAAACTTAAAGATGTATTTTTTTCTTATTTTTGAGATGCTAAGTAATGAACTTAATTTAAAAATCCAGAAATTTTTTATCATATATTATACTTCATAGGAAATCAAGTCTATGACTATACTGAAAACTAAAAATTTAACCAATAAATGTATATGTTAGAATGTAAGCAAACTAAATGAAGTTAAGGAGGCCCAGAGATCTACCTCAGTGGTTCTGACATCTGCCTAGCAATTGCAAGATCCCTGGTTCGATTCCTGGTAACCACATACAATACCAGGCATAATCAGTACCACATATTACAGTGCCAGGCATGGTGGCTCATGCCTGTAATCCCAGTACTCAGGAGGCAGAGGCAGGAGGACTGCTGAGTTCGAGGCTTGCCTGGGCTACATAGTGAGCTCAGGGCCAGCCTGAATTACAAAGCGAGACCCTGTCTCAAACAAAACAACCGAAGATAATGAAATATGAATTATGTGACTTTATCAACATGAGAAACATAAATCACTAAGGATTTTGGTGTAGTCTTCTCTAGTAAAATGTATATGCAAGTCAACAGGATATAGAACAACATTTAAACATGCTTCAGCCTTTTCTTGGTTGGCAGGAAATTTTTTAAAATCCATTTTGTATTCGTCCTAGACACGAATGAAATGTTAAATAAACCAATAAGCTTTACAATTTGTTTCTGCTGTTGCATTGCTTTTATTTTGACGATGAAGGATTTTCTTGATTCAGAAAATATTATCCAAGTGTCAGCATGTATCTTCAGGAGTTTTGGGAGGAGCTGGTCTATGTGTGGACAGAGGTTCATTGTTGGATTCGTAAGTCATGAGTCTAGTCTGCTGGAAATGAAGGTAGGAATCCTCTGCTGGCTTCTCATCCCATGATGCAGATCACTCCTAGATGTTGGGCAAACATACTTGCCTGTGCTACACAAGGCCAGTAGTGGTGTCATGGGTACTGCAGCTTCTAGCCCTTACCAAATAGATAAGCTGGATATTTATAGCACACCACACTTCATTATTTCACCACATCTACCTCTTCTCATTAATAGTTTATTTAAAATTATAAATTACAATTAAACTATAATTTAAGGGACAGAAAATCTATAACACGGAAAATCTTTTAAATTATATCGACATTACCCCGTATCTTTTTTACCAAACTCCATAGTTTATAATCATTAGTCTCTTTTCTAATTTCATAACACAATAGGTACTTTTCACATTTATATTTATTTTAAAAACGGGATAATGTCCCTTCAGGGAAGCAAACTAAAGCTTATTTAAACTATCCCTATTAAACATTTTTATTTTTTGCTTTTATGTGTCATGTTCTGCTAAATATTTGTGGGTTTTTTATATTTTGATCATTATATTTTTTATATTCTGATTGTTAACCTAAAGTACATGACCAGTTCTTAGATGAGTAAAGCATCAGTCTATATTGTGTGAAGTTTAGGAAAACATTATACCAGCTTATAGGTTACTGGTAAGGATAATATTTTTTCACAGTACACTTGTCACAACTGTATATGTTTCTGTTTCTGCTACTAAGTGGTGGGAAAAGTCCCTCTGCATTGTTCTTTTCCTATGTTACAGAAAAGCTTCACAAAAGCTGAATCCACGGATGTGAAAACAAGCAGAAGCTAAATAGAAAGACTGATGTACAGAACAATTACAAACCGTCAGGTAAAAAGGTCTAGCACACACCAGAGTAGTGTAGGAGCCAGAGGCTGATGGAGACAGACTCAGAGTTAGTTTACAGTGGCCAAGAATGGAAGCCACAAACCTGGGACTAGAGAAGAAGCTAATACAACATCTGTGTTAGATAATTAATATGTATTATGATATCAAAACTTACAGTAGGCCCATACACTACTCTATTAGGCTAAACAGTACCCCTCACAAAATTTCAGGTCTGCTTCTATCTCAGAATCCAACCTTTTGGAAACAGGATCTTGGAAGATGTCAATAGCCATGAATCCAAATGTAGTTAGTGTGGACTTTAATCCAGTGACTGATGTCATTATGAATACCCGTTTAAGACACACAGAGACCTTCGTAGGAAAGAAGACTATGTAATGGTGCATGGGAAAATGGAGTGGTGTGTCTACAAATCAAGGAACCCAAGGCCTGTTGGCAACCACCAGAAACTGCAAGAGCCAAAATTAGATCATTCCCTAGAACCTTGGGAAAGTTCACCTTCACGGCCTTGCTGATGTTTTATTTTAAAGCTTTAGCAACCAGAGCCATGAAAGAAAACTTATTTTCAGCTGCCATGTTTGTGCTAATTTGCTCTAGCAGTCCCTGAAAAGTAACAAAGCCAAGTAGTTTATTCTTGTCTTGCAGATGAAAATGAAGTTCACAGAGAGTGAAAATCCTTTAAAGATCTATAAATGGCAGAACCAAGTGACTTGATTCCAATTGCATTTTTGCCACATTTTGCTACACATTCTGTGTAGGAAGCTTTGATGTCAAGCTTGACTTTATCACTGGTTAGCTGTGAGCCCTTCCAAAGTTGGTGTAGTATCTTTTGGCCTCAGTCCCCTCTGTGTAAAACAAGGTGACTGGATTGCTGGTTTCTGAGGACCCTAAGCACTGTGTGAGTGAATCCACCACACAGCCAATGGCTTCTATCCTGGGAGCATCTAGCAGTAAGCAAGATTCAGGGACGTCTGAATCCTTCCTTGCCTTGGCTCTACTGAAGGCATTTCCAACCCAAAAAGAAGTTCCTAACTCTTTCTCCTCATCTAACATATTGATTTAGAAAAGAATCATGTATTGAGAGCCTAATGTTTCAAAATCTCTCCTCAAACACTAAACATAGAGATCTAGCTTTCATAAACATCTCCCTATGATTGATTTATTTTCCACACCAACAGTTATAGCCTCATGTGGATTATTAAAATTATTCTGATTATTTTAACTTTATTAATGCACTTCATCTCTTCTCATCAAGCCAGATGTCATGGTCCACTTTGCTGTGATCCTCTTAGTTCTTACTGACTGAGCACAGAGTGGATAATGAAAAAGCACTTGTCTCTTGTTATAACTAGTCTTAGATTGTTCTCTAAATCATAAAATGCCATAGAATTATTCTTTTCCAGTTATAACCCATCCAATGATTAATTCTTAATCTAATAATTATTCAACAACAAACCTACCACATTCTCCCAGTTTGTCTTTCTGATCTGTGTTCCCTGCTTTCCTATACTGATCTAAGAAAGAATTGCAAACCATTTAGCATAGACACAATGCCAGTCTATTTTGTCTCATTTTATTTTTCTGTCCTCATATAACTCTTATCTTTCTTTGTTCAGTTTAGTTTCTATTTTTAAAAAACAAAGTTACAAAAAAGTTTAAAACTTTTAAAGATTTCAATTGCAATTTAAAATATTTAATTTGCAATTCTAGAATCAGGCCACACTTCATTTTGCTAAAAAAAAAAATGAGATTTCCTATAAGCTGAGCAGAGAAGGCTCATTTGGATAGACAGAGAAGAGCTAAAGAAACAAATAACAAAATGTATTGTTCATTTCAAAATTCATTTCCTGGTAAGGTGGGAACAGGGAAATGCAATAGTAGAGTAACAGCCAACTGATTAATATCAAGTTTGCTTTTTGGTGAGAAAGCAGGGAGAAATTTAACCATGCCAAATGAAATGCCTGTTTGGAAATGTGGTTACCATCCTTCCTTCTCTTGCCTTCTAAAAGCTCAACAAACAGCTTATTTTCGGAGTCATGAGGTAGAATTTAACTGATTCCATATTTATTTGGTTTGGTGGACCTACTATGAGAGCGCAAACCGAATCTGTCCCAGCTTCAGAATTTTCCATTTTCACCAACACTAGCGTCCTCAAGTCTACCTGTTGTCTAGGAGTCACAAAATGTCACCTAGATATTGGTTGCTATCTCCTACATAGTGTTACTAAACACATGATCCTGCTTATATGGGCTTCCAAATTATGGAAAATAAAGCAAGTATCTACTTTACTAAGATGAAATTTTATAGTCTCTGATGGGCATTAGTCAAGAGAAGAATAGCTTGAAACTCTCCTTTTTATTAAGAGACATAATAACAATAATAAGAGAACAATCTCATTAGTCAAGAGAAATCAAACATCCTATTTATTTTCTCATTTTATTCTCACACAGACCTATAAGAAGATACTGAAATTCTGTGCCCTATCAATTATTCAGCGTTCCAGCATAGTTATGTAGCTCATTAGTAATGTCAGAGATGAGTTTCAAAGGCAGGCAGTCACCCTCCTCAAGGGTCCACTCTCCTACAGCAAAGTCACACCTGGAATAACTTGTTAGCAGCTGGATATTGGATGAATCGCTGATACCACTGGCAAGTGTGACCACAAAAGGTACTTAACAAGCAAATTGATCAAGAATAGCATTCTACGTGGAATGCATTCTACTTTCTTGGCATTCTACTTGAATGACTATCTTTTTGTCCACTATCAGTTATCAACTATTGGGTTTAATATACTACACTACAGCTGTCTTGATTCTTTCTTTTCCTGGCTCCAATTAAAAATAAGTATGACAAGCATGTAGTTCTGGGATCTTGGTGTTATTAAAGCTTTACAAAATGTGTCAGAAGATTGCTCAACCACTGTTTAGATAATATAATTATTTTCTGCTACAAATGATACATAGCCAATAAAACACAAAAGATATGATGCACTTGAATGATTTTTTTCAAGCCAAAAATGAAATGCTGTCAGTTGCAGTCAGAAACTTCTTTTTCTTCTTCTTTTTTTTTTTTTTTTTTTTTTTTTTTTTTTTTTTTTTTTTTTTTTTTTTTTTTTTTTTTTTTTGAGACAGGGTCTCGCTTTGTAGTTCAGGCTGGCTCTGAGTTCACTATGGAGCCCAGGCAAGCCTCAAACTCAGCAATCCTCCTGTCTCTGCCTCCCGAGTGCTGGGATTACAGGCATGAGCCACCATGCCCGGCAGTCAGAAACTTCTAATAGGCTGCAGGGGAAAACACCCTTCTGTGATACGCTGAGAGGGGAAAGCGCCCCTCCTATCTAGTCCCAGCTCCCTCTCTTGTTTCATCCCTTCCACACACTCCTCCTCCTTCAGGTCTTCAGTGGAATGCCACTTGAATTCCATGCACATTTCTATTTAATTACTTCTCTTGATATCTCTTACTGCACCTGAAAATTTCTCCTGCCACTTTCAGCATAGATCATGAGATCTCACCCTGATTCCTATTTACTACGGTAACCCCCACATCTAGGGAGTATCTACTGACACAAAATAAATGTCTGTTGAAAGTTCGATCATTCAAGACCTACAAATGCATAGGATGTGCTTCAGCTGATCACTGAAAGACTCACATTTTTGTTTAATCGCCTAAGGGACAGAAGATTAAAAATATTTCCCTCCCCACCATCTCTTCTTGTCTGTAGAAAATAGTTTTCTCCTTAACTAGTCCGATGATAAAAAAACTGTTGCTCTTTTTTCTGCATCAAAAGAACTTTGGTGTGTTGAGATGCTGTAGAGCTACAGGGCAGTCACATATGCCTACAAAGCATGCATGCAGACACACACACACACACACACACACTGTCTCACACACACAGTGAAAACCTGCTAAACATGCCTAACCAAATGCCTCAGCCAGATTGAGGAGGAGACAAAAGAAAATATATCAGAATCTCATGTCATTTTGCAACT
>PVIC010000417.1:35000-125712 GCA_004025085.1 Thryonomys swinderianus
AAAAAAAAAAGATAGCCATTCTTTGTGAAGTGAGATGACATCTCAGAGTTGTTTTCATCTGCATCTCTTGAATGGCCAGTGATGTTGAGCATTTCTTCATACACTTCTTAGCTGATTCTACTTCTTCCTCTGAAAAGTGTCCATTCATTTCAGAAGCCCATTTTTTAATTCAGTCCATAAAATTGGGGGGGGGTGATTTTTTTTAAGGTCTTTATACATTCTAGATAGTAGGCCTTTGTCTCAGAGACAGCTGGTAAAGATTCTTTCCCTATGTGTTGGTTATCTTTTAGCTCTCCTGGTAGTTTCCTTTGCCGTTCAGAAGCTTTTTAATAAAAAGAGATCCCATTAGTTCTGTTGGATCTTGTGCTATAGAGGTTTTCTTCTAAAGTCTTTCCCTAAGGTATAAAGTGAAAATCACCCAGTAAGGACAAAGGCTCAGAAATGAGGAAAAACTCAAAATCTCAGTTGTAAAGATCCCCCACCCCAGGGGAATTCAGGGAAAAGAGAAATGCACCATATGCAAGCTCAACCAACACAACAGGACTCTCTGAGATGTTAACAAAAACAGATCTAGGAAAATGATCTATGCAACAATTTCTTTTGTTAACAAAAACAGATCTATGGAAAATTTCCTTTTTCTTTTTTCAGAATCTGTGTAAGTCTCTACCTTGCTCAGTCTGGGCTGGAAATTGGAATTTTCCTCCTTCAATTACTCCACTAAAAGATGACTTTCAACGTGACAAAAGTTATTTCTAAAAAATAGAAAGGCATAACTGTTGTCTAGCTAAGAAAGATTAAGGGGTGACATAAAAAATGAATTCTAAAAATCCAACATATATACTAAGAACAGGGACCTTATGGAGAAACTTTTAAATGTGTGACTCCTGACCTGTGCAAAATGACTGCAGGAGTAACTGAAGGTTCAGAGAGGCCACCATGATGCCCATGAAGAAGTGTCCCCAAGAAAAGAGACACAGAAAGTGGAAATCATAAAGAACATGAGCCTAATGGGAAGCTTTTCAGACTCTATTGCCTGTAGAAAGGAAAACTAGAACAGTTATAGCTGTGGGGGATTGTGAAATCCTCCTCTCTGCTAAAAGTTACAGATAAAAAGAAGAAACTGCTATGTGCCCTACAGCAGTGGTCTGCTAATAGGATTAAGAAACTCAGAAAGCAAATATAACATAAAGCCTGGTAGGTTTTGGTTGACATGTCCACCAAAATGTACCTAACCAGCATGGTGCCTGAGAGGCATCTAAACATAAGCAGAACCTTCCTCATCAAGCCCTTCCTTTCCCTCCATGAAGCAAGCTGTAACACAGATGGGATTTCTCTTCCACAATCAATACACTCCTACATATTGAAGTGTTTCATGATTCATTAATATTTTTCATGTGTCAGTATTTTTCTACTTTTAAAATTGCTCCCCCTTCTAGCTAAAAGTGGCCCTCATCATCCCTCTCTCATGATGTGAGTGTTACACATATGTAGAGAGGAACTTCAAGTGGGCTGTTTCATATTTACTGAAAAAGATACAAAGATAAATTTGGTGGGTTTTCAAATTGCTTACATTATAATATAAACAAAGCATTATAAAATAATCCAGGGAAAATATAATAAATATAAAATCTATAATTTTTTTCCAAAATTCAACTGATTTAAGGAATAAATTCAGTTACAATAAGTAGTACAATACATAGTAGCTTTTCTCTCCATAGGGGATGCATCTCAAGAGCCAGTGGATGCTACAACCTTCAATAGTACCAAACTTCACATAGACCATATTTTTCTACACTTACATTTGGACCTATGACTACATTTAATTTACAAATAAGGCACAGATAATTTTAAAATGACATAATGAAGTGCAGTAATGCCTCAATTCATGAACATTTCTGTTCAGGAAAAAAACAGTAGACAATTTTATTTTGTATTATCTCTAATGCATCTATAACTATAAATACAGTTCCATACATACTTGATGTTTCAAAAGGAAGAAAGAGTAACAAACACTGCTGAAGGCCTGCCTAGTACAATCTCCTTCCTTTATGAAAAGAACCCTGATATTATTGGAACTGCAATACATGTACCCCAGAGGATACCATGTGAGATTTAGACAGCTACATAAAAACAGAAACTGTTGAGATATGCTTTAGGGAAGTCTTGTAATACAGTTTTTCTAGCATTTTTCTTTAGTCTCTCACATTATCCATTCTTACATGTCTGACCATGAATTACATGAATTTGCCTTGTGACCATGAGGTGGTAAGCAAGAAGTCAAAATCTCTTATTTAGGGAGAAAAGCATGAAAGACAACCAGAATCCCTAGGTTATTTTATTCTCAAATTCCTGCCTATCTCTGTCTCTGACTCTCCCTCTCTCCCTCTCTCCCTCTCTCTCTCTCTCTCTGTTATTGTTATTGAGTTTTACATAAATCCTACTTTAAACTCCAGACATAGAAAGCAAGAGATGTTAGAATCATACACATATAATTGTTATTACTATGTAATATTTAAAGTACAATGCAACTTTTATTGTCCAAAATGATCTAGTTCTAGTTAGATTGGGTAAGGACACATGGGCCGTGAAGAGGTCATCCCACCATAGCTCCCAATAAACACCCGACTGCAGGGGGACACATTTTCCAACACTCTGACTTTTGAAATCTGATGAATAATTTTGTCTCATCTAGCACTACTCTTTGTTGCAATGACACTTTTCTCTTTGTTTTGTTTGTCAACAATCATCATTTCCATCAGGTCTTCCCCAAAGACAAGACCTCCAGGTAGCAACAGAACTTCTGACCCAGAGGCTAGTCAGCAGGGCAGTTGTCCTGTCAGAGAAGGCTTCAGAGAAACAACATGGATATCATATATCACTACGACAAAGAGGAACCCTGTATGGATAATTAAGTCCCAAACTGTGAATCATGTTATTCTCAAAAAAGCCAAGAAAGCCAAATCAAAATCAAATCATTATCAAAGACTGAATAATGAATGATCCCCCAGTAAATCTTCAACTTTTTATTCAGGTAGTAGATACAACCCACAGGGAGCACTGTTGTCTTTACTTCCTTCCCCCTCCTAAAAATAACAGCATTTTGGGGGTCTGGGCATATTTGTTTCTACTTATACTTCCTCCTGTCCTCCCTCACTTCCCCTGACATAGGGCTAAAGGACACAAATACCACCATACCTTTGCTTTTTCTTTATCTTTGTCTTATTTCTTATAGCCTTCATATCAGAAAGCTGTTTATGAAGCTTTGAGACTATTAGTGGACACTTTTGGACCAATGTGAGTGTAAATTCCAGTCTGCCTACTCATCAGCTGTGGAGTCTCAGAGGTGATCAAGTCTATGTGCCTTGATTCCTGTTCTATGTAGAAAACAGGGGTATAAAAATGCCCACTTCACAGTGTCATAAGAACAAGATGAGTTGGACTAGCCATTTAATCTCCGTGCCACAGAGACTGAATTAAATGATACAGCAAGTATACATCAAATGTTAGTAAATTGCCCAAACAATGTAAGAGAACCTGACTTTAAAAATCTGTTGAGCTTTACACAACATTCCCTTTCCAGAATAGCAAGAATGTATCCTCTAGTTTAACAAAATAGTGCACACAGTGCATCATCTCCCTTGTGTGTGTTTACATTAAGCACAGTTAGTTCTGTCTTCCATGCTAAATGGTCCTTCTGTGATACTTGTCTTTGTATGATAATCACAGCTCCACTCCAGATTAAATATGGTCCTGTTTCTTCATTTCCTCATAAAACACCATCGATCAAGTTCTGTGCTGGAAACTTTTATTAAATTTGGGGATGATAGGTATTACTCAGCAAGCAACACAAAAACCTGAATTATCAGATCCCGTTAAGTCTTAGTAGCCATCTCCTACCATGAATAATTTCTCTCTGGTTTATTTTCCTCTCATCTATTGCATACAATCACCTCAGTTTCTCTATTTCCTGTGATCCTGTCCTCTAATTCTGAGCTGCTAGCCTCTAAAGCCTCAGTCCTGTTAATATCTTACCCATTTTACATTTACATTTTAGTTATCAACTATCTACCTCAAACAAAATTCCAACTTAGGTTTTTATAGCCAAAATTATAAAGGGTATTTTCTGTCCATTGGTTCTAAATCAAAGAATGAGCAGGTTCCTTGGAATGACAAATTACAAGGTTGGATTCCCTAACCATTAGTCTCTTTAGCAGAACCTCCTAAGTTCTTTTGTGCCCTTTCTGTCACATAACATTAAACAAATATCTTCTCAATCCATTACATCTTACTAACTGCTATCTATGTAGCAGCTATTGCTCTACACTGAAGAAAGAGAAATTGGATAAACATATAGTCCTTTCCTTTGAATAGCTCAAATAATAACTAAAGACATGGATGACAACACATAACTATAAAACACTGTGATCATTGCTATGGGAAAATTGTATATAAAATATTATGAGGAAAAAACTAAGAGTTGTCAACTATGAGTTCCCAAAATTTCACTACGTTTCCTGCACGAGTACAAGCCCCTTGGTTAGGTGAAAAACATAGACAAAAATTGTCCTTTGTCACATACATGAACTTTTCCAAATTCCTCTAATTTTACCCAATTAGACCTCTTTTCAGGCTTAGAAAAGCTAGCAGGCTTATTCTTAGTATATCTCTAAATATAATGTTCCTACTTTGAAATGTTTTTAAAAGCAGGAAGTGACATTTTCACTTCTGCAATGGGATTTCCTCCATGTTCCCCTCAAGAGATAACATCAGTGTGTTGGTTCCCATAGTCTTTCTTGCATTGGACCAGTGACATATCCTCTAGAGCAGCTCAACACAAGGAGCACAGCAGTGCAGGATAGAACTCACCAACTCCACAGGGGCCCATCCAGGTTGTAGCTTGACAGATGCTGATTCAGCACTCCTAAGTATGCTGGTGAGGACAGGCCATTACCCTCAATATTTCTCAAGAGGAAAAATCATCCAGTGGTTAAAACCAAGTGTGAGTCACATAGATGCTAATCCAGCCAAGGCCCTGACTCATCTTGTGACCCTTTCTCTACATTCTTCACTAGTGGGTTTCCCAAGATAGGACTACACTCCTCTATGTACCTCCCACAGGTAGTGAATTACAGAGATTACTTGCAAGTTGACTAAGGTTATAAAACCAAAAGGGTCATAGATTACACACCACATTTTGGGAAATGTGTTCATCGTAAGAGCTCATAATAAAGTCGTCTGAGGTTTAAACATCTATTGGAGGAAGGATTCAGATGCAGAAGTTAGGCAAACAAAACCAGAGCCAGAGGAGCAGGTTTAGCCGGTCATCTTTTTCTCCTTCTCTCACGATTGTGCTGTTCAGATCAGAGTCTTTTAAACAACCTACCCCAGAAGAAGAAGCTCTGCAGTAGCTAGTCAGCATTAAACATTAAAAAGTGGTGCAGTCCGTGAAAGGGAACCATGGGCATAATTTTCAATATTTTAGGGAAAAAAACAAGTGAAATTAACTTTATATATTTTAACTTACTGTATTCAAAACATTTTTGTTTCAACACACAGTCAATCTTTAAAAATCATGTGCTTAGACTCTTTCTTTTCATTTTTTTCCTTTCTTTTCTTTTTTTCCCCCCTAGTGGTAGTAAGAATTGAAACCCAGGCTTTCGAATGCTATGTGATTGTTGTAACACCAGAAGTGCATTCCCAGCCCTGTTTTTTTTTTTAATTACTAATGAATTCTTTTATATTTCTCCTAATAAATATTCAAGACATAGTGACTATTTACATATAAAGCATAACTCAGTTTTGTGTAGCCGTGTATCCAGTGCTCCAACAGCCCCCATGTAACTATCAGCTACCTTTTTGGACAACACTGGTCCATACTGACACTAGGGTTTTAATCTCGTGGCAGAGGTCAGCATAAACGAGTAGTCAATACTAAAACCACATAATTTCCTTAAGCATGTTAAAGCCTTATTTCTATTTATGTTTTTATTCTTTATGACCATTTTTAAACATCACATTTTCCATACAACCCCACTTCCTTCCCAGCTCATTCTGGGATTTGACTCAGATTAAATTTTTTGAAAACAATTCCTTTTCTGTTCACTTGTGCTTTCTAAATACATCTAGGGGAATTACAAGTAAGTGTTTCCTTATTTCTTGGAAATTTTCTTTAATTTTTAAATTTTTCTTTTTTCTGATTTTTGTAAATGTTTTCAACAGAAACTAGTCCAAGAACCAGCTTGGATTTTTTCCACGATGAATGGTGACCTCTTCTGTAGAAGTGAAAGAATGATTATTATTTTCAACTCCCCTGGAAGGCTGTTCCAGCTTTGTAAAAATCAAAATTATGCTTGATGATGTATGATGCCATAATTTAAAATTATACCCCTTTGAATCTTTAAATACAAAAACCACAACCAGGTCAAGAATTTTCAGTGATGAATATTTCACTTAAGTAGAATTACTATAAACTTAATGTCCACAAAAAGTACATGATGAGATTTCATTCATTTGTAGATACTAACAAATCAATCCGGCAGAAGACTAAATTGGAGTCACTAGAGACTTGGATGAACAGGATGGACCAGGGATGGAAAAAGTTCAATAAGAAGCACCTGAAAAGCATAGTAGAGGAATCATTTCTGGTTCTTCTTTAGCACAGTAGGATAACTACCATTAAAACAATCTATGCTCTACATCAAATGACCAAAAAGTATAAAATTCCAACATATAAAAATAATTAAGATGAAGGCCTGAAGGGAGAGGAAGGAAATGGGGAAAGAGAAGAATCACGATATATTATGTACAGGTACAAATTCCCTATAATGAATGTGATCATCATAGGGAATGTATATTAAAAGAATATGTATATTGGGCTGGAGGATTAGCTCAGTGGTTCCGGCACCTGCCTCGCAAGCACAAGGTCCTGAGTTTGATCCCCGGTAACCACATACAGTGCTGGGTGTGGTGACTCATGCCCACTAGCAATCAATACCACATACCACAGTGCCGGGTGTGGTGGCTCACGCCTGTAATCCCAACACTCGGGAGGCACAGACAGGAGGATCGCTTAGTTCGAGGCTTGCCTGGGCTACATAGTGAGCTCAGAGCCAGCCTGAACTACAAAGTGAGACCCTATCTCAAAAAAAAAAAAAAAAGAACATTTCATATTAAAAAGAATACATATGTATGTGTATATCAAAAGAATACCAAAAACTGATATTTAAAAAATAATTGAGAGAAGTCAGAAATGCTCATTATCCTGATTTCATTATTACATATTGCATGTGTGTATTGAGTTACCATGACATACTCTATAAAGATGCACAAATATTATATCTTAATCAAAAGAAAATGAATAAAGACAATAAATGCAAAAGATTTGGAATACATATCTATAAAGATCTCTGCTCTCCAAGAGGAACTGTATTAGACTGCTAGTTCACTGTAAATGGTGACTAGGCCAGCAATGGTTCCAGGAAACTATTAAATATGCAGCAAGACTGTACTTCAGATTTCTCTTGGCACCAACTTTTTCTGTCAACAAACAGAATGTAACTTCAGCATGTCCCTAAGCAAAAATGTGCCGAGGACATTAGATCTTGTGCCAAGTCATTGTTCCACCTGGACATTGCTATTTGCTCTGTATCACAGGTAAGACATTAGAATGTAGCTAAAAGTCAACATAGTTGTGACATAAGAAAAGAGAAATTTAGGTAAAGACTTTTAAAATATAACAAGGAGGGCAGAATAATATGAGTATCAGAAACTATTTCAATGGCTAGTAAAAGTGTGTGTGTGTGTGTGTGTGTATCATCATCCTGGGACCTTCTAGCTTTACAAAACAGAATGTAGAGGTATGAATCCAGATGCCATAGGTCATTAGAAAGATATGTCAGATAGAAAACACCTGGGTGCTCCTCATAATTCTGTCTTTAAAGAGCAGTGTGATGCAGATCTGCAAGGCCTGTGAAAATCTATAAGCTCTTCCTTTGCAGAGTTAAGAATTTTTTAAATTTTCTTGCACTTAGTGGTGGAAAGTTTATGAATAAATGCACAGAGATGTCGTGGAAAAAGACAAGCTAGTAAGCACAAAGTAGAGCAAATGGCAGGAAAGAAACTAGATGTTAATACCCCTCCCACGTATTTCCAACCACATCGCTTGCTTCTAGAGAGCAAATTTTCTCTGCCTCTGGCACCCTCTGGCACAGCTAGATCTTGACAAAGTTTAGAGCAACCCCCTTCCACCCCCTCATTTCACACGCACCCATGACTGCTGTCACCCTGGAGATCTGGCAAACACAAAGGTGACCTAACAATGATAGCCTGGGAGGCAGGGCTGGACAGAGGTCCACACTAGTCCAGAAACAATGTAGTTATCACTTCTTCCTCCCACACCTCTGCAGGTATTTTATGCCCAACCCTGCTATTTATAGGGTTGCTATGATCACAAAACACCACAAATTGGGCATAAAATATAAATAGGAGTTTCTAAATAAAATCCAAGCTGTCACCGTCTATAGATGTATACTCTACACTGTGCAATAACCAGTCAAGATGACATCTAAGTTTTTATCAACATCAATTATTAGTCAATTGTTAATTCATCCAACTCTGGCTCTTAGAGAGATACTCTGTCTTCATCCCCTTCACACAAATCAGCAGAGAATCAAATATCTGCAGTCTGGCAAACCCCACACATCATGGTATTGCAGTGTATGGCTATTTGTTTGCTAACGGGAAGAGAATTTTCCCCTGTAGTGCTGCTCACTTCCACTCCCACATCTGGACTGTTCTGAAGCATTCATTGTACGCACAGTAATATAAATTATAAAGAGGTCTCATGAAAGTCTTGCTGTTCAATGAGATTTGTGGCCACAAAAGGTAAACTTTTAATCTAGCAGAAATTTAGAAGTCCAGGAAGCCTCAAGTTTTTAAAGTAATTGTGCTCTAAAAGTATGTAGATTGATTTTGAACCTGGACATAAATTTTAATAGGAAAAGAGCTGTGAATGGTGGTAAGTTTCCATGGCCAGATAATGATATCCAATGTAGTTGACATACTACATATTTACGATAAATGTGGTTGGAACACATATTATTTTAAAAATTCAGTTGAGAATCTAAAGATGTAAGAGTTCTAGAATGTATGATAGATATTGTGAAACAGAAAACAGTTAAAGGGAAAAAGTAGGGGTAAGTAATGAGGAGAAAGAAAAAATACAACGTTAAAAAGAAAGGGTGCATATGTATATAGGGTTTGCAGGTAGTAAGGTGGGAAGAGGAACAGGTAAAAATAAGAATTAACTCATGTCACATACTGGTATAAATTCTAAATATTGAGTGTGACCATGATATGTATATAAAATGTACCAATATATAATTCAATTAAAAATTCAGTAGAATGATCCATTTGTGAATATGCCAGGCTTGCAATTTCTCCTTGGAGTATTTGAATAAAATTTTATCCATATGAAATCAGGATGTTATTTAGTAGAGACTATGACCTTTTTAATCCGTTGTGAGAATGAGACTTGTCTATGGTATACTGGAAATATTCAAAATTTGGAAATCTCTTCAAAAATAATACATCACTTAGAAGTCTGATTGCATCCAATCACACAGATACCACTAAATAATCTTATAAATTATATACATGAAATATACTTTCCTATAATTAGTTCATAGTTACAGAAAGAAAAGAAAAAACTTCTAACTCCAAACACAAAATGTAGACATAAGCTTTTGTATGCTTTATTCATATGAGTAAGATGCATGAGATGAATAATATAATCAATGTTTCTAAACTTTATATACTTTTGTTTACTGAAGACTTCTCTTGAGGTAACTATTATCCCAATATCAATGACCTCACTTACCTATCATCCCTCTCCTCCTCTGAGTCTGAGGCAGACACATTACCACCCACTTACATGTTCTATTTTATAATAAAGATGCTTCTCATATTTCTAAAACATTCTTCTTACATGAAAGAAACTGGTGCCCATACATATGAATCCTAAGCAAACACACACACCAAAATTTGGATTTCCTACTTTGTTGTAAAGATTTAGATTTGCAAGTGTGCTTTGAAAGTAAAACTAAGAGTGGGGTAAATAAAAGATTTTTTGTATAGCTTGATGTATCTTGAAACTCCAAAAATGAAAAGATTGAGCTTGCTACAACAAATTTAAAAATTCAATACATAACAGAAATGAATCTTCATACTTATTTCAGTAATGCAGAGAACAAATTAATAGATAAGTCAAAAAATGGAAGGCTTGAAAAACATTTTAAACCAGAAGATATAACAGACATCTCTAAAACACTCCACGAAACAATAGTAGGATACATATTCTTCTAATGTGAACATACAATATTCTTTAGGATAGAACACATTTACACAATAAAACAAATCTCACATTTAAAAGAGCAAAACTAAATTAAGAATGTAATGTAATTACAATGGAATTCATTTAGAAAGAATATGAGAACATTTAACTTATCACAAATATACAGCAATTAAATAATATGGTGAATAATCAAAGGAAAATTCAAAAGGTAAATTAGAAGACACAGAGGTGAATAAAAATAAAGATGCCAATGTCTGCATTTTGAAAGAAAAATCTAAGATCAACTGCTTAATCCTCACCAACTTTAGGACACTGGGAGAATAAGATCAAACCAAATGTTAAAATAGAAGAATGAAGGAAATAGTAGAGATTAGTATAGAAATAAGTGAAATAGAGAAGGAAACAGAGAACAACCAAAGTAAAAGCTTATACTTTGAAACGATGAAGTTAACAAATCTTTAACTTAACAGACCAACAAAAAATGGACTACTCAAATTACTGAAATCAGAAATGAAAGAGGCATTACTAGTAACTTTACAGAAATCAAAATGATCATAAAAGACTACTATAAGCAATTATGTACAAATAAATTAGATAACTTACATAAAATAAACAAGTTACTGAAAAAAATACCAAGTCCCTAAATCGACTTGAGAAAAAATACACAATATGAATACTTATAATAAGCAAAGATTAAATTTGTGATCAAAATTTATCCACAAAGGAAAACACCAGTCCAGATTCTTCACCAGTAAATTCTGCCAAACTGAGGAATAACTTGGTAGCGATTTTTCTCGCACATTCTAAAAATTACTTAAGAGACTACTTCCTAAATCTTCTTTGAAGAGAGTTCAACTCTGATGTCAAAGCTAGACAAAGATATAAGAAAATTATAGATCAATATCTCTTATAAATATGGTACAAAAATCCTCAAGAAAGTAGCAGACTGTAACTAGAAACTTATAAAGTATATCATGATCAAATGGGATTTAATCCAGACATACACTGAACATTGAAAATCAAGTTATGTAATGTACCCATTGACTAAAAATAGAGTAAAAAGACCTGATAACTTTAATAAGTATAGGAAAGGATTTGACAAAGTTCAATATGCTTTAATGAGGAAAACAACCAAAACCAAGAAATATAAGGAAACTCCCTTGATCTGATAAATTGTCACTGAAAACTCCCTGTTATCATACTAATAATGAAAGATTTGATGGTTTCTCTGCAAGATTAAAAACATGACAAGGACAATAGCAAGAAAGTGAAAAGGCCTGTGTGTGTGGGGGGGGGACTTTTCAAAAATCCATATATAAAAGATTTGTATCGATAATATGTAAAGAATTCTTACCACTTAATCAAATCCAAACAACACAATTCAAAGGTAAGCATAAAAAATTAATAGGTATTTCCCTCAACAAGATAAATAAATGAACAATAAGCACATATAATTCAATGTCACCATTAGTTACTAGGGAAATACAAATCAAAATCATAAAGAAATATCACTTTTTGCTTACTAAGTAGGATGGCTACAATTTAAAAGTTTGAAACAAAAGTTGTCAAAGACATTGAAAATCATACTTTCACATGAAAATGAGAACAGGGAATATAAATTGGTATAAATTCTTGCAGAACTGTTTGGGAGTTATTCAAAAGGTTAAACATGCAATTGCCACGTGACCCAAATTCCATTCTTTAGAATATATTCAAAATAAATGAAATCATATGTACACACAACAACTTGTACATGAATGTTTATGGAAGACTTATTGTTAATATTCTTAAGAGATAAAAAAGTGGAAGCAACTAAAGAGCTACTCAACTGATATGAACAAATTCTAGTTCATTCATGCAAGAGAATATTACTCAATCCCAAAATGAAATGAAGTACTAATGTATGCTCCAACTTGAATGAACCTTGAAAACATTCTGATAAAAGGCCAGCTACAAAAACCAAGTTTATGATTCTGTTTATCTGAAATGTCCAGAAAAGCTCAATTTATAGACATGAAAAGCAAATTAGTGGTTACTTAGTCTCTACTTAGAAGACTAAGAAGATAGGATAAGAACACTAAAAGACACAATGTATCTTTCTGATGTGATAAAAAATATTTTGAAATATATTCTTTTGCTAATTTTCAAGAATACAATATGCTGTTAACTATAGTCACATTATAGGACAGATCTCTTGAACTTGTTATTCCTAGGTGAAATTTTGCACCATTTGCCAACATTTTCCCAGTTGCTTCCTCCCAGCCACCCCTGGTAAATATTCTATTCTACTTCCTACTGCTATGACTTCAACATTTTTAGATTCCACATATGAATGAGATAACTGGTATTTACTTTTCTGAGACTAGATTATTTTATTTACCATAATGATCTCCAAGTTCATTCTTGCTATCATAAATAACATGATTTTCTTCTTGGGGGGAGTTGAAAGTACACCATTGTGTACACTCTGTGATCAGATGTCTGTAACTTAAATTACCCATTGTCTCTATAGTTTGAAAATACTAAATGGAATATTCCAGAAATAAAGCAATCGTCAGTTTCCATTTGGAGGAACATGATGAAACCTTGTGGCATTCCTCTCTGTCTTACTGGGACATAAATCATCACTTCATTCCCATATTCACACTATATATTATAGCAACCCCATGAGCCCTTGCTTATCAGATCAATTGTCATGGTATTGCAACTCTTGCGTTTAGCTAACCTTTATTTTATTTAGTAATAGCCCAGAAGAGCAAAAGTAGTGATGCAAAAGACTCATCAGGGCATAAAACATGGAAGGTCACATTAACTCTGTATTGAGTGACAACACTGAAGACCATTCAGAAAAAAAGATAGTTTATATGGCACTTGACCTTCCGCTCTGGTCTGGCATCCACTAGGGGACTGTGAAACACATCCTTGGAGGATAAGAGGTAATGCCGCGTGTATTTTCTTTGTTTTCTCATTTATTGATGAATACTTAGATTGAGAAGAAGAACAAAACACAAGCCTAAAATAATTTCTAACACATAAAGGAAAGAACTAAAGAGAAAGGAGGAAAGATGTACTTGCTGTTAAGGAATTTCTCTACCTTAAATGATAGAGACAGTTGGGTCTACCAAATAATCTAATTAGGAAAAACATAAATCTAAAATTCTGGGAGAAATTGTAAAAATATGAAAGATTTCCTCAAAGAAGTCCTAACAGATCATTTCTCATTATTTGCAACTTTATGTCTCTCTCTTAAAAAATATATCATGATATTGAGAAAAAAGAGGCTTCTTTTCATAATACTGGCAAGTTACTAAGGTTTTGATCTCATTAACAATTAAAGTCAGCAATAATCTCTTCCTCCAAAACCAATCTGAGCATTATTATGCCTTGAGGCAAGAGCAGAAATGGAAGATGACTGAGTTGTCTTTTACACTCTAATTTTCCAAGTGACTGGAATTTTTTAAAAAATGATGTATATTAAAAAAAAAAACTACACGAAGCAAATTTTTATCAGAGTTCCCATATGTGTTCTCAAACATCTAAATACAAACTGAGTATGTGAGTTACACCACAGGATATGTGGGATAAATGCTAATAATATTAAAAACTTGACATTGAAAGAAAGTAATATTGCTATAAGTTTAACAGGAAAATTTATTATGTTTACAATAAAATCCTATAATATGGATCCTATAATAATAAGCTTCTTAATCTTTTGAAAATGAGTCGATTTCTGTTCCCACTTCCTTCTGTACCTTACGTTATGCTTAGTTTCACAAATCACTGATTCTTGTACATTTTCAGCATGAGCCTAAAATATACATGTGTATAAACAGTGTATCACTAATGGTTGCATGAATATGTTCACCATACTTTAGGGGCATGATCATTTCATGGCTTTCTACAGATGTAACATAGGAAAATGTATCTTATTATAAATCTTAGCTTTTCTAAAAGGTGATTATGCTCATTAGGACCAAAGTTGATGTAAATATAATTTTGTACCAGGCTGGAATTCTGTCTTTTGTGTAACTTATGTCTATTCCAATTCCATGCATACCCAAGCATTTAACATTATTCAGTGAGACATAACACCATAATGATTCTGACTTATTGGTACTCAGACATTTTTAAGGTTGATGTTTTTCTATGCTAGTTGGATCACAACAATGGGAATATTATTGTAAAATAAAAATCTGAAAGGGAAAGAGCTCAAGTCAACTTAATTAACCATTACTGGGATCTGTATATAATTTGAATAGTATGTTAAATCGTTAAGTTTATAAAAGTAATATGCAATATTTTATCTCCTCTCTAGGAGCTTGGAAGATCACTGAAAATGCAGGTCAAACAGAGAACAGATGGAAAACAATACAAACCAGTAACTGTTTAAATATCAAATATAAGATTAGAACTATAAACACTGAGAATTTAATGCAGAGAGAAAACTGTGAATAAAAGAAGCTGAGAAAGGTTTCAGGGAAGAAGTCAGACTACAGCTGATCTTTGTAAAAAAAAAAAAAATAGAAATCTTGTAATACAGATAGATTTTTAAGAACAAGCATCGGGGGCCGGAGGGTTAGCTCAGTGGTTCCGGCACCTGCCTCACAAGCGCAGGGTCCTGAGTTCGATCCCCGGTAACCACATATAATGCTGGGCATGGAGACACGCCCACCAACAATCAACACTGCATACCGCAATGCGGGACGTGGTGGCTCACGCCTGTAATCCCAGCACTCGGGAGGCAGAGACAGGAGGATTGCTGAGTTCGTGGCGGCTTGCCTGGGCACCATAGTGAGCTCAGGGCCAGCCTGAACTACAAAGTGAGACCCTGTCTCAAAAAAAAAAAAAAAAAAAAAAGAACAAGCATCGGCCTGGTGCATAGGGGTAGGATCATGGAACTGACTAGAAAAAAAAAAAGCTACATTCCAGCAGAAGTCATAAATTTATAAGTTATAAGGTTATATCCAAGTTATAAGGTTAATGGGCAACATAGGACTGTACTAGATATGACTGTTAGGAACATATGACAAAACAAGATAAATATAACTTGAAAGTGATGGCATTCTCAGTATGTGAAGTGTCATAAAACACCAAGAAACCTCATTGGAGAAATTCCATGTAACAGTAGACCATTTGTTTTTAATCAAGAATAAAGAGAGGAAAGGATGCCCGAATTACTTATAGAACTTCTGCATATAACCTGTGCCTGACTTTGACATCTAAACCTTTGAGACCATGTGCCAAAAGCTTTAGAGGGAATATAGTGTGTCCACTTGGAGGAGAGTGCATACAAACCTACTTCAGATAAGAGCCATGGCAGAAGAGCTTTAGAAGACAGCATAATAGCATCTTTAATCAACAACACACTGCAGGATCAACATATTTTCTTAACTGTGTGCCTGACATTTAAACGCACAGAATAGCTCTCTTCCCCACATCCTGCTGTTCTCACCAAATACATGGCTTGGGGTTTATTTTAAGCTACTACAAAAAAAATCTTAACCAGAAGCAAGCAATTGAAGTTAAGCAATGTGGCACATGGGAACATAATATAATTATGTTCATTTAAAAAAAAAACAAAGACAGTCATAGATCAAGCAGGTTTATAGTTGTGTTAACCTTCTATGCAATATTTTCCTGTCTCATCCCTTGACATTACATTGTTTCTTTAAAGAGTTAGTAAGTGGAAGGAAACTTTTCTCTCTCAAAGGAAAAGCTACCAAATAGAAATACACAAAGCAGAAGAGATCTTTTAGTTATTTATCTAATAAAAATATATTTCACTAACAGGTTTAGTAAATATTTAGAATTTCTGTCTTTACTACTTGTTTATTTTTAAAGTCAGAACTTTCTGGGTTAAAGTGTATTTATTAATGCAATGAAGTGCATAACACGTTATGGTACCTGCAGATCCTCAGAAAGTGCCACATCATGGCATGAGGACCACTGGCACAGACAACCAATGAGCCCTCTAGTTATTAGGGACAAAGGGAAAAGATTCTCTTCATATTCCTGTTTTAGTGACCTGATGAGGGACATTACCATTAAAAATGATTAAAAAAATAAAGTTTTTAATAAATACCTATTGTCTTATTTTTAAGATATATTCTGCCTAATTTCATAATTCTGCAATTGGATTACCTCTGTCATTGGACATGCACCTCTGATACAGAAACTTTTTTCTCTAATGATGTTATTAAATAGATCATACGCTTTGAAATTAATAGTATTTTAGAAGCAAAAATATGTTTTTAAGATGAGGATATAAAATGAAATTTGTGTGGAGCTTTGAATTTGCCCAAGATAATACATGCTTGGTTTGGTGTATGTGCCCTGGGGCTTTCTTCTCACCTCCACCTTTCTATCACAAGTCTAGAGACTGTGGATGAAACAAATTACTGCTGACAATGCTTCCTCATGGTGTTACACTGCAACCTGTCACGGCTTCATCACAGTATAAGAAATTATCCTTGGCACCCTTACCTCCAATCATAGAATCAACCATGAAAACCAATATAAAACTTCCCTCTCTTATTAAAGTCAAGATAAAGTTTCATGGAACCAAACATCAAGGTGTGTAGTTGATATTATGAATGTTACCAGAGGGGAAAACCAGCATAATCCACACTGAAAGAATAATTTTCAGGATATGAGGACCTGGGTTTAATCTTGGATTCTTCACCTGGGTATATACAAGTGACTTAAACTTTCCTTGACTTCTTTTGATTGTCTCTAGCTAACAATATCCGACAGACAGTAATAGAACACTGACTCATTTTTGAAAAATGTTTCAACTGGAAATAAGTAAGATTTTAAAAGACTTTTCACTGCCATTATTAAGATTTGGGATTTCAGAATCAAAATAGTGTAATTTTCTTTAAAGTTGTGCTCTTATAAAAGCATGCAACTTTTGAATTTAATAGAGACTCAAGCTGAAATCTGAGATGGTAGAAGAATAGCTTGCACAAAGACAAAAAGAAAACCACACAGAAGTCAAATTTGAAAGCTCAGATAAATTATACACATTCAGTCATGAGATATGCAGAGTAACAAGCTTCCATTCAAGTGTACAGCATTTTACACCCTCTCTTTGTCCACCCTAGTTTTCAGTGGTGATGGAGTTCACCAAAGGAGAGTTGTATAAGAGTTCCACCAAAGTTTAGTAGCTGTCTAGATCTAGAAACCAGAGTTTTTATCTATACCAGGAACTGCTGGAACTAGAAACAAAACGTAAATATCTACAAAAAGCAAATAATTATAATTATCTTATGACCATTTAAAGTCTATTGTATAAATATAGATTCTTTTCCTGGGGAAAAAATGTAGGGAGCAATAATGAGTGGAGAGTCTCCTAGGGGAAAAAGCCTAACATTGTAAATGAAAGACCAGTTGGTACATCTATATCAAGTTCAACCATGGAAACACTCTGCATTCAAATGGGAATGACCCTGGGAAAAATTGCCTTTCAAAGGGAACATTTGAAAGTTTAATCCATGCAGGAAGTCTCTTTCTTTTTCATTACCAAGGGTTCTAGAAGCATATTTGTTCCAGTTAGTATTACTTATTTGGCATCAATAAGCAACCTTATTGTATAGGTATCCACTTACTAGAAGTCTATGTTATGATATGAAATTACAGTTCAATGCTCGAGGTATAGCCTTCTAATATTATTTTGCTCAGTCTTATACAACTCTCCTCCCATGTTTCTTCTAAAAATCAGGTACAGCCCTCTATTCTATTCTGATCTTTCCTCCTTCTCCTACTCCCTCTTCATCATCCTTTCCCTTTCCTCTTTTTCCTTGTCCTCTCTCCTCCCCTTCTCCCTCCTTATTCCTTCTCCTCTTCTCACTTTCTTCCTCTTTCTCTTTCTATTTTTCTCTCTCTTATTTATTAGTGTTTTCTCACAGTTTATTCTTAATAAACATTATGAAACAAGAACAAAAATCTTATTTAGGCAAAATAGAAAGGAATTTAATTTCTTATTTTATAAGGAAACAACTTCTGAATCATGGCCCAAAGTTTTTGCCTATTGTCCACCCTCTCCCTGCTCCAGAATCAGTTTCACACCACTTCTCCTTTCAAAAGTATTTCAACAGTACGGGTTGTCCATGGCTGTGTAACAAGCCACTCTCAAATTCAGCAGCTTACAAAAACAAACTGGTGTGATACAATTTCTGTGAATCAAGAATCGGAAAGTGCCTTAGCCGGGTCCCTGGCTCAGGCTCTCCATGCCTGTGAGGGCTGCAACCATCTCAAGGTTTGAGAAAGAACTGCTTCTCCACTCACAAGGCAAAGGCAACAGCTCAGATCCTCCTTGGCTATTGGTCAGAGAGCTCAGTTCCTTGTCACATGGCCATACCTTAGGGTAGTAAAAAAGATGCCAGAGAGCAGCTGTCTGAGAAAGTAAATATGAGATAAAGTGAGCAAGATGCCAGTCACAAGTCCTTTATCAACTATTCTGGAAATGGAGTCCCCTCACTTTGGCCTGATCTGTTCTTCAGGTGCAGGTCGTTCAATCCTGGCCACACTTACACTTCCCGGCAGGACATCCCATAAGGGAATAACAGGGTAGGCGTCACAAAAGCTTCTTGCCATTCACTTGGCATCGCCTCATCCAGATGCTCTGACTTACTCAATATCTCACAAACTTCTTCCTCATTCCAGACCCTGTAATTTAACTCTTTAGTCTCTCTCTCTTTGCCTTACTCCTGTAGCAATCTGAAATGCAATTATCATTCAAGCTCAAATTTCACATGTTGCATGAAGCTTTGCCTGATTACGACATATTCCTCTGAACTCCTCCATGTTGTATAATTATACCGCATAACTTATCCCTTAATTATCTCTTGCCTCCCCTTATTATTCAAACTATATCTCTTCTCACAACACATGCTTCACTCCAGAGTTCATAAGAAACACACAATCTCAGGCCACATTCCAGAACTACTGAACCATAACCTGTTTTTAACAATGGACTCAGATGATTCTTATACATGTAGAACTTGGGAACCGCCACTGAAGTACACCATTCACTACTGACTCACCTGTGAAGTCTCATATCCTTATTAGACTATGCTCAGAAATTTAAGATCCTGTTTGAATCTTAAATGTCCCCCCAAGGCCTGTGTGCTACATGAAGTTTCTATCCCCAGACCGGCACTTCCAGGAGGTGGTGGTAGAGGCTCTTGGGTCTGTGTGCTCCAAGGGAACTGGGGTATCCCAATCTCTTTCTCTTCTTTTGTTCATATGCAGGCCATGAGGTGAGCAACTTTGCTCCTACATTAACAATGAGCTGACCTCTCACAAGTCCAAAAGCAACAGAGCCAGTTGATCACAAGCTAAAACCTCTAAAACCCAGAGATAAAATACACCTTTTCTCTTCATAAGTTCATTATCTCAAGTGCTTGTCCTGGTAAGAACAAATTAGCACACACATACATACAACATTAATGCTAAGCCCAGTAGAACATAAAGCTGCTGGAGGAGGGGCCAGAGATTTAGCTCAGTGGTTCCAGGGCCTGCCTCGCAAATGCAAGGTACTGAGTTTGATTCCCGGTCGCCACATACAATGCTGGGCGTGGTGACTCACGCCCACCAGCAATCAGTGCCACATACCATGGTGTCGGGCGTGGTGGCTCACGCTTGTAATCCCAGCAGTCGGGAGGCAAAGGCAGGAGGATTAATGAGTTCGAGGCTTGCCTGGGCTACATATTGAGCTCAGGGCCAGCCTGAACTACAAAGTGAGACCCTGTCCTAAAAAAAAAAGCTGCTGGAGGAAAAAATAAATCACTATAAACTGACTGATTCAATTACCAAAATATACAGATGACTCAAATCCTATCTCTGCAATTGGCCAGTTGTGTGACTTTGGATAAATCATTTAATTATTTTGAATTTTCATTTCTTTACCTTAAAAATCAGACTACAGTGGAGTCTCTTCTTTGCATTCTACTTGTGAATATGTATTAACCTGAAATAAAACTGAAAATGGATGTAATGTGGTATTGCCCCAAGAATGAGAAAAAAAATTGGAATATTATAATGCAGTGTAATCCTATGTCCCACGCTTGATCTCCTTTATAACACAGGTAGGGCCAAATGTCAGTGAAATCCCTTGAAAGGCTTGGGAGATGATAGGGGAGGAAGTGATTAAAGTATGTTATGTGAATGTACAAATCTACCGAACTGAAGCCCAGTAATCTATATAACCCACACAAACTGGGAAATAATGAAAGCCAGACATGGTGATACAAGCCTGTAACCTCAGTGCTCTGAGAGGATAAGACAGGAGGATCACAAATTCAAGCTCAGCCTGAGGACACTGGGGGAGACCTTGTCTCAAAATAAACACATTTTTAACAAGAAGTGAGAATGTAGCTGAGTGTGAAGGCCTTGGGTATAATCCCAATTAATTAATTAATTAATTAAACAAACAAACAATAATTAAAATTTTAAAAATGAAAAGCAAGAAGTACTGGGGAGGTATCTCAATGACAGAGCATTTTCCCAGCATTCCTAAAGTTCTAGATTCAATTCCAATATTGAAAAAAATAATGCCTATCCACATATGCTAAGTGGACTCATTACATTACTGTAACATATAAAACTAGAAACAAAAATCACTACCAATCAGCGATTGGTAAAACAAATTATATACAAATATTAGAAACTATGGAGCTGAAAAAAGAATGACACATTATGTGAAAAGGGACAAATTATATTAAAACAACAAATATTTTATTATATTTTAAAAAGGGATATATATTTATCTGTAAATATATTAAAATATCGCTCCCCCAAAAAAGCTTATAATATTCATTCCATCTTCATAAAGAAAATAAGCATCAGAAGATAAGAAAGTAGGAGTCTTTCTCTTTTGATGTCCTTCAAGTTTTGAATTTTAAACCATGTGGGCCCATTAAATATTAAAAAAATTAAAATAAGTCATGTAATGTTTAAAAAAGAATAAAAATATATTCTCAAATCTTAAAGAGAATTTTTATCTGGGGAACAAGTGCCTTGCTAGACCCTGTCAAAACTCCTCTTCTTCACTCTCCAAGAATCACCATCTTTCCCCCCTCTGCTTTGGATAAGGGGCCTCAGGCTCTGTAAGAATCAGATTAGAAACAAAGACTTTGTCTTTGAAATCTATTCTGAATTTCTACCTGGGCTGTGGCACCTTCTCCTGAAAATTGGGAGTTGGGTTTCTCAACTAAATCTTCAAAATTAGGCTGAGTAACTAAAGGGTGGACATGTAAACTGGCAGTTATTTTGCTCCTTCATTCATTCATTCATTTCCTTAATTGAGTTCTTCATTGGTACATTTTATATACAGCTAACAATCACACTCAAAATTGGGGAATAGGTCCCAGTATATGACATAAGTTAATACTCATTTTTACCCACATCCCTACCCACCCACAAACCCCCACCCCCTATATACATGTTCTTTCTTTTTCTTTCCAAATCGTATTTATTCTTTCCCCTCATTACTTTCCCCTACCACATTCCTTTTGAATTTTTTCTGTTTCACAAAATCTATCATGCATTCTAGAACTCATTTACATCTACAGGTTCTCATATCATAGAAAAGGCATGGTATTTACACATCTGTGATCTATTTATTTTAATTATTAGTGTGTCCTCAAGGTTTATCCATTTTCACATAAATGAATGAAACTTGTCATTCTTTATGGCAGAGTAATACTCCATTTTATTAAAAAAACATATCTTTTTTATCCAGTCTCCACTTGATGGGCATCTGGGTTGTTTCCAAGACTGGGCTATCACAAACTGAGCTGCTATGAACATGGGTGTACATGTCTTTACAATAGGATTCTTTTAATTCCTTTGACTATATTCCTAGCAGGGGAATAGCAGGGTCAAATGGGACCTCTAATTCTTGTTTTCTGAGGAATCTCCACACCGATCTCCACAATAGTTGTACAAGTCTACAATCCCACCAACAGTGGAGAAGGGTTCCTTTCTCTCCACAGCCTCGCTAGCATTCATTGCTGGTTGATTTCACAATAGCGGCCATTATTTGTGGAGTGAGATGAAATCTCAGTGTTGTTTTCATCTTCATCTCTTGAATGACCAGTGATGTTGAACATTTCTTCATATGCTTCTTGGCTGCTTTGACTTCTGCCTCTGAGAAGTGTCTGTTCATTTCAGATGCCCATTTTTGAATTGATTCTTTAAACTTGGGGGGGACTGATTTAAGTTCTTTATATATTCTAGATAGTAGCCCTTTGTCTCACAAACAGCTAGTAGAGATTTTTTCCTACGTTGTTGCTTGTCTTTTAGCTATGCCAGTGGTTTCTTTTGGTATTCAGAAGCCTTTTAGTAGGATGAGATCCCATTTGTTGATTATTTCTGCTAGTTCTCATGCTACATAGGTTTTGTTCATAAAGTCTCTGCCTGAGCCAGTGTCTCCAAGATCCAGAAATGACTCCAGATGCACTAAGCCACGTTATCATTGACAAAGGAGCCAGACATCCTCAATGGCAGAAAGACAGCCTCTTTAACAAATGGTGCTGGTAAAACTGGGCTTTAACCTGCCAAAGAGCTAGACAGCTAGACCTATCTCTTTTACCATGTACTAAACTAAAATCACAATGGATTTGAGACTTAAACAGAAACAATAAACATGCTGCAAAGCAGGTTAGGTAGAACTCATTCATTTATTTTTAAGACACTTGAATCTTTTCCTCCACCTGGGAATTAAGTGAAGTCCAGTCCCACACAGAGTTTAAAAAGGTACTTCCCCTAAGGACCTGGGTACCAATTACATCTTATCTTTTGTTCTCTACATCTCTTCTAATTCAAGGGCTCCACCTATTCTCAGAAATAAAGGGCTCCACCTCCCCTCCCCCCACTGTCCCCTCAAATTCTCCCAGTTTGAAGATAATTAGATGTAAATTACATAACATATGTTATCATAATTTGCCCTGAGTGTTGAAAACTGGCCTACTAGTATTTTTTTTTTTTTTTGAGACAGGGTCTCACTTTGTAGTTCAGGCTGGCCCTGAGCTCACTATGTAGCCCAGGCAAGCCTCAAACTCAACAATCCTCCTGTCTCTGCCTCCCGAGTGCTGGGATTACAGGCGTGAGCCACCACGCCTGGCACTGTGGTATGTGGTATTGATTGCTGGTGGGCATGAATCTCCACGCCCAGCACTGTATGTGGTTACCAGGGATTGAACTCAGGACCTTGCGCTTTCGATGCAGGTGCCGGAACCACTGAGCTAACCTCTGGCCCCCTGGCCTACTAGTGATAAAAGCCTAAACATAGCACTTGTTAGCAAGAGAGCTATGACCTGTGGTCCCAGGGTAGGAGGTTGTCATGGGGCCTGGCATGACTCCACACTTACTTGTCTGAAATTCATCACAACCATTAATTTATTGCAGGACTCGTGCAAGAAAGAACTTTAGCCACCTACCTTTAAATTTATGGGACAAAGAATGATGGTGGTGATGATAATGATAGCAATAATAACACTAGTAATTGATGCTGTTGCCCGCCTCTGTACAGAAGCATATTTTTGGTTTCTGTCCTCAGGCTCCAAAGTGGTTCACATGAAGCAAACTGGCCAAGTACACTCAAGTGTCTTGGCATTTTCACTTAATCTCTGCACACCTTTCCTCTTGGCAGTGCCTACAATTTGAGAGGCAGTCCTGTTCCTATGTGAACTGGACTGGAAGAACAATTACCAGACTTAAGATCTTTAGGACATTTGAGTTCCCAGGGATCATTATTCTTGTAATGCAAATCAAAGAATAAACATGGGAGCTTGAAATCTACCTACCAAAGAGAATTCTTATATCCCTCTGGCAGATAAATTTTGCCAGCAGCCAAAAAAACTGGAGCAAAGTTTTCCTGAAAATGTTCCTACTACCCAACCTATCTCAAGCACCTGACCTGAAGTGTCAGCATGAGAATAATGTGGAACCAAGGATGGGGACCACAGTTCTTGTCCCATTGTTACCACTGACAGTCAACCCTGAGCAAGCCGCTTCTCTCTACACTCAGCTCATCTGTGAAATGCAACAGTTGGACATCATAGTCTTGTCATAAATAGTATATAGAACATTTATTATAGATACAGATCTACAAACTTCTCTACTGGAGAGACTGGCTCAATAAGTTAATTAGTGGGGTAAAGGTAACACTATACTTTAACAGGTGAACCTGAAAGTCTTTACTTAGGTAAGGTTAGGAGACCTGGACCACATGACATTTAAAAGTCCTTGCAGAACTGCAGTTCCATAAAAGCCAGTTAATTAATGGCCACTATTATGCTTCCACTCCCTACAAAGCTCTGCTAGATCCTGATGATAAGAATAATAGCTACCATTTATATAGTACTAGTCACTATCTTAAATGCTTTGCATATATAAACTATTTTAATCTTCACAACATCCCTCTGAGGCAGGTACTATTATTATCCTTATTTTTAAAATGCATGAACAGATGTCCAGAGAGATTAAGTGCCTGGCCACTAAGGAGGTAGGATTAGGATTCCACCCCAAGCAGCCTGGCTGTCCAGCCCAGCACCTCAACCCTGAGTCTACTGAGCTCTAACCCTCATGCGAATGCTGATGCTCGGTAGACAATAGGGAAAGCCCTGCAAGGATTTTGTTGGGTTCTGTAATGGTACCTTAATGTCTTAGCTAATTATCTCACTGCTGAGATGAAATATCTGACACTCATAGTTAAAGAACAAAAGGTTTATTTATTTCAGTTTGTGGAGGTTTCAGTGCCTAATTAACTGGCTCCAAGGCAGGATGGCATCACAAAGGAGAAACAGTTCATGGAAGATGGAGGTAGCAAAGCAACAAGGGATGACCACAGATCTTTCTATCCCTTATATTTCATGCAAATCAACTTCAGGCAGGTGGCACCCTTCATTCCAGTGCTCTTGAGGCTGACATTGCACCATGAGTCAATCCCAGCACTATGGTCCAGATCCAGTCAACTCTGATAAAGTCCCACCTATGACCATATGAGGCTTTGGGAGAACATCTAGACACAAACCGTAAGATTATACCCCTGGTCCCCCAAAGACTCATGCACATCCCTTGATGCAAAAGTCATTTAATCCATCTTTAAGGGGTGGCAAAGTCTTAACAGTTTCGGCACTGCAGAAAAGTCCAAGTCTAAAGACTCTGCTGAGATTTATGGCAAATTCTTAGCTGCAAGTCCCTGTACAAATGAAAGAAAGTTAAACACTTCCAACATTCAATGGCACAAAATAGACATTTCCATTCCCAAAATTACAAACCTATAGCAAAGAAAGAATGGGAGCAAAGAATGGGATTTTGGACTCAAGATCCAAGAAAGCAGCCATTATATTCCATAGTTCCACTTCTAGTATCTCTGGTCATCTGTAGTAAATTGTGAATTCTAGAGGACTTGAGGGGATCTATCCCTACAGCACTACCAGTGGTGGTAGCTCCTATGGATTCTCTTTGGGGCCAGCTCTGTTCCCTCCTTGCAATTTTCCTCAGATGCTCCACATTCCTGGCTTCTCCAAACTTCCGTGGTCTCTGTGGTACCTCTGCCTTCACACACACAGCTTCTCACATTGCCATCTCAAGGACACACTGTCTGGGCTCCAAGGCCTCCTTCTGAAATCTGGGTGGAAGGTCTCCTGACACTACATTCTTCCATTCTGCATGCACCTAAAACTAGTGCCAACATGGGTGATGCCAAGTTCTCCCACCAATTGAAGCAGAAGTTAGTGTTTCTTCTCTCTTGGCTATAGGGGTCCTATGCCTGAGTCAGTGACTATTCCGCAATCTTGAGGAAAAAAATTCTCTAGGCTATTGCCATTCTGGAACATGGTGCAACTTTTAGGCTGCAAAGGTTAGAATCCTGCTGGTTCTTGTGATGTTCTCTTGCCATACTTTCTATTGTCTTCTTCTGAAATACTTGGCCTTTTCTTGTTAGTCTTTTCAGCAACCAATTTCTTCCATTTCTGCAGGCTTCAACTATACTAGAGCTCCCTTTCTGGCCAAATTCACAGCATTTTAAATCATTCTGATTGACTCTTTGCTCTTTACTTCCAACACAAATCTGGCTAAAAGCCCCAACAGTAGCCATGCTACTGCCTCAACTTTAGACTGCCTTGAAATTTCTTCTGCAGTACGAATTAGTGTACAATCCTTAACCCCATTCTCAGGAAAAGTCTCTAGACATGACCAAAATACACACAAACTTTCTTCCAAAGAAAAGCACACATAATCTGCAGACAAAAGCCAATGTAGTCCTTCCTCCAAACAGAAATTTCCTGAGTCTGACTTTACTGATTTCTATCAGCCTTGTGGTCTTCTGAGCTCAGACCAGAATCTCTGATCAAGTATAGCCTAAGGCATTCCAGATCTTCTCTTCAGCTGCCATTTCCAAACTTTTCCAAACTTGTCTCACAAACCAGTCCCAAAGGACCCTGAATCACATGGTAAGGTATACTCACACCAATGGCTCCACTCCCAGTACCAAATTCTGTCTTAGATACTTGCTTTGTTGATGAGACAAAATACTCAATACTCAAAGTTAAAGAATGCAAGTTTTATTTAGCTCTCAGTTTATAGAGGTTTCAGTACATAAGTGGCTGGCTGTAAGACTAGGTGGCATCACAAGGGAGAAACAGTTCATGACAGGTCAAAAGTAGCAAAGCAACAAGGGAGGACCATAGCTCTTTCTATCCCTTATATCTTATCCGGCTATTTACCACAGGTAGCACTCACATCCTTAATCCTAGCGCCCTTGAGCCTAGCACTGCACACGCTCTAGATCCAGCCACCTCTGCAAAAACCCACCTGTCACTGTACAAGGCCTTGGGGGAACATCCAGAAACAGCCATAATACTTAGTGGCCATATGGAGCCAGATGGATTCAATTTGGGAGCCTCTTTGGAGGTAAAGGCTTGGCCATAAAGGAAGAGTCACAGCTCTTCCTTCCACCTCTGCTTCTTTCAGAGTGAACTGACTTTGCCTATTTGATACATTGAATTCAGTCTGACTTCATCTGAGAAAAAAAATCTTGTGACTAAAACTGAGGTGCTGAAAATGACTGACCTGGGCTATATCAAAGAAATGTAAAATGGATCCCAAAGAACTAGAAAAATTCTCTAGAATCACACTAAAAGTTTCTAGGAGATCCACATTCAGCCACCACTTATAGTTGCTTCTACAGAGCCAAAAGGAACTTATCAACCACATGAACCTGATAAGAATGTATTAAAATTAGCATAGAATTACAAAGTACCCATTGGAAAACTGAAAAGCAAATGAAGCTATCAGAGCACCAGCTTAAGAAAAGGAATGTTAACTCTGTGACACCAAATGAAAAAAAAAAGGACCCAAATTAGTGGTGCTGTGCATCAGATAACACCTGTGAAACCAAGATCCGTAGCTATCTTCTCCACCCTGTATCAAAGTAGAAAAATAACTAGAGTTGGAGCTAGAAGACCTGCTTATGAACTCCCGTGGTGCCTCTTGCTACCTGGGTAATAATATTAGCAATTAGAGAAGCCACTAAAATGAAGCTATCATGCTATGTAAATATCAGATAACCGGCACCAGGAAAGTTTTTAATAAAAGTAATAATTTCTTCAGTGGCGAGCTCCCATTCACAATTTGGTTTTATTGGTTTGACCTGCAAATCTAATTATTACACCAGAAAGTTGAGAAGAGAGCTGATCATTTACAGGGAGACCAAAAGCCCTGGGAAATTTCCCTGGGCTCCCCCTTCCCTTGAACTCCTCAAGACATGATAATAATCACAAAACAATAATGAGGAAATTCTATAGTGCTCAGGCAGCAGAAAACTCCAAAGATGAGCTGAAAAACAGATGTGACCGTTATCGGTGTGAATCTGATGGTGACTCACTTTTGCTATCCGGGAACCACCCAGCGGTAAGCAGAAGTGTGAGGTTAATGGGCACATTGGCATGGAAGTCATTGTTGCTAATGCCACATAGCTATCTTGTTCTCTTCTGCTACTGACTAGCAGGTGAGGCGATGTCAGCCTTAAAGGCAGACCATAAGAAAAACATGCTAGAATTCCAAAATGATGCCATCACTGTAGGAGGAGTTTCATTGTAAATCACACCATACACATGTCTTCCAAGGCATTTGACTGACAGCTCTTAGACAGAACTAGCAATATATGAATGTCCTATCTCATCCACTCTGAATTCTCATCTCTTATTTTCATTGACCAGTAGATCTGATCTTAAAACATTTGAGGGAAATTAATGGAGAAAAACATTTATCACTAAACTGTTTCTGCTGAGAAAAAAAAATTAATCAGGTGAAGGTTTCTTGAGTTGTGCTGTGACTTGGACCTCAAAGGACCCTCTCACATTAGAACTAGGATATTCATTTAACAGATAAGCCCACAAAGGCTACGAAAAAGTGTTACTTGCCCATCGTCCAAAGCTAAAGGTCAAATTCAAGATTTGACTCCAGACCCCTGTAGACTGCAAAATTGTCTGGTTCACAGGACCAGGTTTAGACTACTTCCCTTGACTCAGAGGGACTTTCAAGACCCAGTCTCTTTGTAGCTGGGCTCTAACCATGGCCCATATGTATGCTTAATGCCATGGGCCATGGAAAGGCCTGAATGGACCATCGTGTGCTTAACTCCTTCCTACCTGAATTCCTCTGTCTGGGTTTCTGTTCTTCTTTCTTTATCCAATTATATCAAGATCTTCAATAATCAGTTCAAACCATAATTCCTGTTCTCCTGAACTCTCATAGAAACCTGGCCAAATCCCTATAATCATATATTAAATTTAGCTACAATTTTTTACTTATTTTTACCTCCCTCACTAGGCCCAAAATTTAACATTTAATTTTTTTATTATCAGTTTTTGCATAGTACCAAGTGAATAATAATAAATAAATTCAATAAATATTTCAGTAAATGAATGAATAAAAAAGTGATTGAATAGAGTTACTAACTCCAAAGACTAGTACATAGAGTGGATGAATTTAACCTCATATTATTATTCAGGTCTATCCCTTCTCCTCACAAGTGGATTAGTCTACTGCTGAGTTTATGGCTCCATGTGACGTTCAGAGGTAAAGCCTAGTGGGAGGAGGTGGGTTGCTGGGATCATGGCCTGGAAGGGTATTAACCTCCATCTGCTTTCTACAATGCCATGAGCTGTACCTCCTTTGTGATCCCCCTGTGCCTCACTGCCCTGCCTTGGTGTCAACAGATTATGGACTAAAGCCTCTAAAAAATATAAACTAAAATAAACTTTTCCTCCAGTAAGTTGTAGGTATCAGGTATTGAGTTTGGATGACAAGAAAATAATTGAGAGAGCACGTATATCAACTAATAATATATTTTATAATAAATATATATGCACATAAAACCACAAGAAAAATTCTCAAGTGAAAAATTGAAAATAGTCAATACAAAATGAAAATGCCAAACATCACTAATAGAATTAAGATCAAACATCACTGATATGCCTCATACCAATTTGATAAGCAAAGATGAAAACACAAAAAATATAAATCTGCAATTACTAGTAATATCTAAATATATTTGGAGACAGAAACAAAAGTGCAAAACCCTGAAGACACTAGAAATGTATCATAAAAAACCATGAGACAATACTCAAGTGCTTGATGGAGCTGTTCATCATTTCTTTGTATAACAGGAAATACAAATAAAAGGAATAAGAAAATAATTCAATTTTCTTTCACTAGTAAATTGATTTTAATTAAACATAAATGATGTCATATGAAATTATCTATACACTCTCCATACACATAAATATACAATAATGTGAAGTCTTTAAAATAGTGCAGTGGTTTTAAATAAATGATCATGGAAAAATGTTCTTGAATTTAAAAAAATCTCAGTAAGTGCTTGTTGTAGGTAAAATTCCAAGATATCCTCCACAATTCCCTGGCCTCCAGAGTACATGCCTGGTCTCATCCCTAAAATTGTAAATATGATCAAATTTATTTAAAGGATTAAGTTATGTATCATGTGGCACAGCAGACTTTCAAAAAGTATAATTTAGCTCTTTAAATCTAGTACAAGTGTCAAAGATTGAGGAAGTCAGAGATGAGGCAAGAGGATGATTTGGCCCTTTATTCCCAGTTTGAAGATGCAGGAAACTGAAAGACCAGCATGTGGGTGGCTTCTAGGAATTGCAAACATCACTGGCCAACATCCAGCAAATAAATAGAAGCTTCATTCCTGCAACTTCTAGGAGCTTAATCTACCAACACACTGGATAGGCTTGGAAGAAATCCTCCCCATACCTTATACACCCTGGAGCCTTTAAGAGGCTGCCTGTTTGACATCTTGATTTCAACATTATCATGTACCATAAGCCGAGAACCCAACTGTATCAGGGAGACTCTGACCTAGGGAACTGTAAATTAATAAGAGAACATTACTGCAGGATGCAAAACTTGTGATAATTTGGTACACAACAACAGAAGTGTCAAACAAGAAAAAATAAAAAGAAATCTACATTTGGACATTACAGAAGAGTAAAAAAAAAAAATTTAAAAAAAGATTTTAAGGCAACAAGGAAATGAAGAAAAATTACCTACAAAGAAATGAGAATTAATTTGAAGGTTGATTTCTCAACAGCAATAACTAAGATCAAATTAAGATGAAATAATATGTTCAAGTTCTGAAAGAAAATAATTCAACCTAGAATTCTATAATCCGATAAACCATTTTTCAAGAATAAGAGCATGATAAAGATACTTTAAAGCAAACCTAAAACTAAATATTTTTCCCTAGTAATCACAGACTATGAGTGTATTTTAGGAAACCTGGAAAATGATCTAAAAGGAAAATCTAAAAATGATGGGGCATAGTGAGCAAATAAAACACTAAGTAGTTGGCAGCACTTGAAAATTAATTGTGTAAAAATAAGTGATAGTAATGACAGGGGAAAGGAAGTGGGGAAATCCAGCCTAATGATAAGTCCTGGACAACAATGGTGGATAAAACCAGGAATCTGTGATTGATAGTAGGTGTTCAAATTTCTTCAGATCTTTGTGTTGGTAGAGAGGAGTATCAGAGGTTCAGCTTTACTTGGCACTGAGTGCTTATGTACAGTCTTTATAGTTTTGCTTCGTAAAGCGGGCCTTCAGGTGCAATAAAGAAATCATACAGAAAACAAGTCATAGACTACAATGCTGACGAGAGTAGGGGGAAAGGTCACATTGTGAAGTGAAGGAGAAAAAAATAACTTTTGTTTCCATGGTTCTCCTAAATAAAAATGAATTTTTTTCCTGTCTTGGGAGCTCACTGAATTCCATAAAAATAAATTTTCAACCTCTGTGAAAGGCCTGGGAACAGCTCAGGTTATACCTACCCTCTCATACACAGCTAGATGTATGTATTTGGAAACAATGGTCATTTATATGATTTTAATCTCCCAGCATTCATCAAACCTGTGTGAATCTCTGACTTCTCAAACTGGGACATGGCTGGTGACAGTGAATTTCCTGGAAAAGTGAGCTCTGACGTGCAAATTGAAATGCTCTGGTTGTACACACAACCTAATCTGATAAAAGTCATTATACTCTTGCAACTCCTTGCATAGCTATATAAATCACCTATGCTCCTAAATAAAAATGGATACTCTGAAACACCTGGTTAAAATAAATTTCATGCAGAGTTATATTTTCACTTTAAAACTATGGCCCTGGGAGATATTCCTAATTCATAGAGCAGTAAACCTTGTATTGTAGTAGTAACTAGATTAAAGGCATAACCTTGGAGTCAGATTGCCCCAGATGTGAACAAGAGCTTACCTAACTAGCTATTCCTTAATCTCAGTGAACTCCTATTTTATCATCTATAAAGTACAAATAACAATACCTGTAATATATAGTAGAAATTATTGGAATACGTATATCTGTATATCTAGATTTTTGAAAGGAACTGGCACACAGGAAGCAATCCATCAGCATGAGCTGTGAGTCACAAAAACGTTAATAGAAGCAGTGACCCAGTCACTAATATATGTCAGTGTTGAGCTTAAATATCACTAACCCTGGACTTTGAGATGCACAGACATGTGAAGTGTTGGAGTCTGTAGGATGTTAAAGGTCATCTCCTGCAGCTCATTGTCTATGAGGATTTGAAGTTTAGAGATTCTCAAAGCCTTTTCTGAAATCATGCAGTCAACACAAGGAACTCAAATCTGAACCTCAGCTTCTGGGTACGAGCAACAGTATTTTACCTACACCATAGATCATGGGTCTTCTTTACCTTCCCATCAAATAACTTCTAAGTATAATACAATTAAAAGACTTTTCCCTGAGCACCCAACAGGGAGGGAAGGATCATGAGAACATGGCTTTTGGCCAAGAGGAAGCCCAATGTAAGTGTGTTTTGCTTACACTTACAGGCTGACCTTATTCTTTTTTCATTACGTACCCTGGTATCTTATCTTATTCATATTCTCTGGAGTGATTTTTTTTGCACAATCACTGAATAACAATTGAGTGGCTCATGATGTCACTTTGAGACAACTAATGGGAAAACTTCAAAATGAATACTCTTTATGACCCACCTGCCCTTGCCTGCATCCAGACTGATGATATTGTCATTTTCAAATTTTTTTAAGATGCTATTGTTTTAAACTGCTATGACTAATGTAGACTGGATTCAGTAAATCACTCTTCTTTCCTGCCTGTGAGGACCCCAGCTTCCTCTCACTGATGTGCAAAAGGCCAGCACTACAGGACTGATCTACAGGACTGACGCTGTTTTCTGCTGAGGACTACATGGCAGGTCCAAGCTCACAGCTGATGATTTGAAAGATCAGCAGAACTCAAACAGAGATGTTTGATATCACTTTTGCCACAGCTCCAGATGGAAAATTCTCTTCAAACACACTTTTTTCCTAGCCATAAATGCCACAAGACACATGTGAAATTCATGTAGTCCAACCATATAGATCAAAATAAGTGAATCAACTCACAGTGAATCCAGATCTCCTGACCTGTACTTTGGAGCCCCGACGTGATATCACTAAACCCATGACATAGGCATAGCTCTCACTTCTGCCCTGACACCTCTGTAAAGTCCCTGGGGGATTTCCTGCACGTGTGTGTGTATATCCTCTCCTCTTTCTCCCTTAGATTCATCCAGATTTTATTTTATACTTTCATTATAACTTTCTCTTAAGTACCCCAAACCATCATTCCATTAAAAACCAATCTCTAGGACCAGAGGGTTAGCTCAGTGGTTCCGATGCCTGCCTCACAAGCGCAAGGTCCTGAGTTTGATCCCCGGAAACCACATACAATGCTGGGCATGGAGACTCACGCTACCAACAATCAACACCACATACCACAATGCCGGGCGTGGTGGCTCACACCTGTAATCCCAGAACTGGGGAGGCAGAGACAGGAGGATTGCTGAGATCCAGGCTTGCCTGGGCTACATAGTGAGCTCACAGCCAGCCTGAACTACAAAAGTGAGACACTGTCTCAAAAAAAAAAAAATCTCTAATAGAATAGTTAATGTAAAACTACATCAGTACTGTCAAAGGGAAACCAACAAGATTAGGTAGTTTGCAATCTAAGTTATCTAAGTAACGGGGAAATGGAGAAGTGGTCAGAATGGCACTGTTTTTACCTACCTATAATTGTGAAAGGATTTTTATGAGTCTAACTGAGTGTGTGGTCACATGAACAGTAACTCGAAGCTCTTAGAAAATGCAAGTCAGGTATGAAGTGATTGGGTTCAAAAGATCCTAATCTTCTGCCCTTATGTCCTGTGCCATGGGAATGTGACCAAGCCAGGCCTGACCTAGAGTTTCTCCTCTGTAAACTGAAGGACTCAGACTATATGCTTTGCATTTCTACTTGCAGAACTGAATTTTTAAATTGCTTTTATTCATACATTTTATATATACATTATCAGGTTCAGAACTAATTCTTAATTGATTTTATTGGTACATTTTATATATACATTATGATGTCCAGAACTAAGTATCATTCCATGTTTCCAAAGAGTGAAATTCCAGAGGGGAATTAGAAGATTGAAGAAAAGTCAGAGTTATGTAGGATTGCTTGGAGGAACAGGGGAAACAGGAAGACTCCTTTAAATTGTATCATCTTTGCCTTTACTATGAGCTGAGATGCTTTGGCCCTGACCCAGGAGCACTACTATTCCGATGCACTAATTCATTAGGAAACCAACTAGTAGGCTTGAATATTATAAGCTACTGAAAATAATATTCATTTCTTCTTTGAAGAGGTCCTTCAGCATAATACATTAATCAGTTTTTTAAATTTAAAAAAAATCTACATAAATTTGTTACTGCAAGAACAGAGTTCCCTGGGGTTAGTCAAGGCAACAACACAAAGAGCAGAGGGCACCCTCCTGTGAGCACCCTCTCTCTTGCCCATTCATTATTCAGTCACTTACATATGTGTGTGTTTTGGGGGGCTGTTTACCATAATGAGTATCACAGACCAGGTAAAAACAGTAATTTGTTTCTCACAGTGCCACTTCTGGAGGCTGAGAAATGCAAGAATGAAGTACCAGTATCTGGCAAGGGCCTTTTGGCTGCATTTGCCCATCACATTAGTCAAGGAGGCAAATGAAAGCAAACAAGAGAGGCCTAAGCCCCCAGTAATGAACCCACACCCACTCTAACAGCATGGCTGTGCTGATGACAACAAACCCTTCACGGCCTAAGCAACTCCCAAGAGTCCCATTTCCCAACACCCTTTCAGTGGGAATTCAATTTCAACCTGAGTTTTGGAGAGGATGATATGCAAACTTTAGCAAAAGACAGATTCATGATATGAAGGGATACCAGGGAAAGAGCCTCACAGAGAAACAACTAGGACATTTCCAAGCACCTAAATCTACACAAGCAACCAGCTGCCTTCACCCTATCACTTTAAGGCAAAGTCAATGCTTATTTGATGAATCCTCCTAAAATAGATTTTTTTTTCTTTTTGCCAAAAGCATCCCCTGCTAGTACAATGAAATTTTGCAGAATCCACAGTCTAAAGTGAAATAAACTTCACTTAACTATTGTTAAGAATCACATGAAATGACTTAAGGCAACTTTAGGTCCAGTATCCCTTAACTATGCTGGTTTTACATTCATACATACAATACTCATATTCTGCTTGCTCCCGAAAATAGAATAAAGAAGGATTTACCATTAAAATGTATTTTGTTTATTTTTATTGGGAATTCTAAGTTTTGATTTATTTTAATTCAATATGAACTATTTTTGTGAAAATTGTCCTCAAATAATTGAATTTGATGGTCCTATTCTTACTCCACTGCATATATTTACAAGATTCACAACTAAAGTTCATCAATTTTTTCTCACACTGGCCAACATGTACCACTAATAAAATATAGAGAAGTTTACTTTGGCTCATGTTCTGGAGATTCAAGTCCAAGATCGAGTGGCCTCACTCTAAAGAGGGTGGCACATGGCTATGGTGAATATATATCAGTGAGTATGGACTTTCTCAAACCGAAGCAGAGAGACTGTGAAGTCCCAGAATTCCTTTCCAGAATTCACTCTCAGAGCCGGAGATTTAGGTCAGTGGCACTGTCTGTCTTGCAAGTGCAAGGTCATGAGTTAGATCCACAGCACCACAAAGAAAAACCCTGGAAAAATAAAACTCTCAGAGTATATCTTCAATGACCTAGCGACCTTTCAATAGTCCCTACCTCCTAGAGGTTCTACCATATCTGAATAGTGTCATGTTGGATCCTTACCCTTTAACATGTGGCCCTCTGGGAGATACTCATCCAACCCATAGCATAGAGCAACCCTTCAAGTAAATGAGAAAATGTCATATGTCATCACTCACTTGTACAGTTCTTCACCAATAACATCGTCATATAAATTAAGGAAATTTCTTAAAGTCATCCACTCCAACATGCTGTTGCGTCTTCTATAACAAAGACTGAAGAGCATTGGCACCTAGAAATTACCTTCACATCTGTATTTCTAACTTTAGCTCATTTACATAGAAAAAAATCTTTTTTGTATCTCTAAGTAAGGAGAAATAGGAAGCAAAGGGACAGCTCTGACATTTTGGTATGTGTTAATCTTTTTCCAAGAGGAAGACAAAGAAAAAGGAAGTTTCCTACCAGAAAGACGAACTCTGGATATATGACTATTACCTTACAGATAGGCATGACATTCATTTTCTATACAACTAATTACTCATTACTTATAAAGAAATCAGGCAGAAGACATAATGAGGGTCTAAGTTCCCACCTGAGCTGAGAAGGATTTTAAATATAAGAGAAATGGTCTTCTTTTATTCTACTTTCTACAACTTTTGTTTCAACTTCATTACAACAACTAACACTGCCAGACGTAGTGACACATGCCTATAATACCAGCACTTAGGAGTCTGAGGCAGGAAGATTCTGAATTGGAGGTCAGCCTGAGTTACATATCAAGTCAGGGATAGCCTGAGGTATATAGCAATGAAATGTAAAAAAAAAAAAATTAAAAGTGAACTTTTTTTTAGTAATTTCTAAGCATGTTGCATGTATCATCCCATCTAAGCCTCACAAAAACCTTAAGATATGTAATATCGATTCATATGCCCATTTTGCCAATGAAGAAACTGAGGCTTCAGATCTTAAGTAAATTTCCAAGAAAACACAAGTAGAAAATTTAGAATTTAAACCCAAGGAATTTGGTTCCAGAGTCAGGAATCTATCCACTATGCCCTGAACAATCTGAAGATGTGTTCACTCCAGCTACTATCCCCATGCTACTTTGGAAGGTATTCCTGAGTAGATGTTTTTGTAAGGAAAATGATCTTCTAGTTTTGACCTCACAGCCCTGCTTAGACAAGAGCTGACAGTCCTTCAACTTGCTCAATTTGGTAAATGAAATAGGAACTGAAGTGGGGTTCTTAGACAATCTGCTAAAAGCTTTGCCTATGCCCTGAGGGGCTAGATTGACCCTCAAACTTAGGATAAGATGAGAAGCCTGAACTCAAAGGAACTTAGAGGCAGAAGACAAACTGCCCTCAGTCAGTCCTTTCCAAAGAGAGTCCAGCAGAACATTAAAGAAGTCAACACCTGTTCTTCAGAAGGGAGCACTTCATAGATACAGAGAAGGTCGTAAAAGCCTCTCCATCTCTGCTCACATGTTGTAAAATGCGACGTCTGTCTTCTAGTGGTTCTCATTCCCCTTACAAGATAAATCAGCAATTTATAACTGAGATATGCAGTTTGATATGAACTGGGCTACCAGATCATCTGATGTTAGCTAGACTTGATGAGGGGTAAAAAAAAGCCAAGTGTTCTGTGTAGAAAACAAAAAAAGCAAACAAATTTTGCTTGCTTTACAATGTAAGATCAGCCTCATGGGGGAACAGCAAAACTGACAAGTTGCCCAGGATACAGGATTTTCACCTCTAAAACCAGTACACAGCCACCACCGTGGGGTGGGGGGATAAAAATTAACTTATTCATGAAGAATGTCCTTAAAGGTTTATTCATGCATCCATCTATGCCACCATACAAATTGACAAGTACAAGGACTCCAAAGAATAAAGTACAGAGAGGAGAGTACAAGGGGTCAAGACATCTGAGTTTTCAACGCAGTTCCTTATAACTTGATACACAAACTTTGGTAAATCATTCTACAATGAAATATTCTACTCTATACTATGAGAGTTATGAACTATTTCTCTAAAAAGAAAGGTTGGTCTTGCTCTGAAATTTTAAGAGGTTATGTAAGCTATTGCCTCATATGGAATTCCCCAAGTCATCTGTTTTAAGCTACAGCAAAGACTAAAATTAGCTAAGGTTAATAGTCAAGATAGGCAGACATCAAATGTGGTATTTCCTAATTTAAAAGTCTCAAAAGAAGTATGGGTTGAAGACTTTCCCACCAGAAAAAAATATAAACTTCATATTTAATGAAATTTTACTGGCACCAAGCTGCACATAGAACCTAGTAGAAATTTTTAATTTTTTCATTTTTTATTAAGACAAAATTATACATAGCTACAGAATACCATGTAACATTTCATACATATACATGTAATATTCATATATATTATTTGTCTAACAAAATCTATGTTCAAATCATGCTAAATAGATCTGTCTCCTCAAACATAATTTCTTGTTGATAAAAACATTCAAAATTCTTTTAGATATTTTGAAATGTACATTGTATCATCATTTTCTAGAATCAGTCTTCTATATAACAAAATAGCAGAATTTCTTTCTATCTAGTAGTAATTCTGTACTCATTTACCACATTTTCCCAATTCTCTTTCCTCCTATTTAAATTTTTAAATCAACTTTTTCCCTTGTTGCTTAAAACAAGAATTACAAGTTAAAGGAAAAGAGAAAGAAAATTATAACTCCTTTTGTGGGATGGTAACATTTTGTGTTTTGTTTTTGCTTCTGAATGTTAGACATAGAATAAAAAAAAAGAGGAACTTCAAAATGTTACCCAAAGAAAATTTGAACTTATTCACTCAATCTGAAAGTACTCAAAGCTGCTCTTAGCTTCATACGAAATTCCAGACCAGGAAATTTGCTGTCTCCATTGTCTTGGAATGTCCCTAAATTTTTTTTTTTTTTAACCACCATCTCTAACTGAGAAACTCCTGCAAAACAGAAGAAAGAAAAAAGTTACTTTATACAAAACTTTGAGGTATTAAGGGGAAATTGGCCAAAAAAGTCAATGTCTGGCTAATCCCAGGGAGTGATCTTAAAGAGGATTAAAGGGGAAGAAAGGAAAATGTGATCTCTGTGAAATTTCTAAAGATTTAAAATCATTGATGTCCAACTGCTCCAGTAACAACTAATATTAATTCAATATAAAGCACATGATAGAAAGAAATCCCATTTGTTGATTTCTTCTGATAGTTCTTGTGCTGTAGAGGTTTTGTTCATAAAGTCTTTCCCTAAGCCAATGTCTCCAAGAGTTTTACCTAATCTGTTTCACAGCAGAATTAGTGTCTCTGTTTTAATATTTAGGTCCCTCATCCATTTTTTTTTTTTTTTTTTTTGAGACAGGGTCTCACTTTGTAGTTCAGGCTGGCCCTGAGCTCACTATGTAGCCCAGGCAAGCCACCACGAACTCAGCAATCCTCCTGTCTCTACCTCCCGAGTGCTGGGATTACAGGCGTGAGCCACCACACCTGGCACTGTGGTATGTGGTATTGATGGCTGGTGGGCATGAGTCTCCACGCCCAGCATTGTATGTGGTTTCCGGGGGTCGAACTCAGGACCTTGCACTTGCGAGGCAGGCGCTGGAACCACTGAGCTAAATCTCCTGCCCCCTCATCCATTTTGATTTCAATTTAGTACACAATAAAAGAGATGGATCTAGCTTCAGTCTTTGACATGTTGAAACCCAGTTTTTCCAGCACCATTTGTTAAAGAGGCTATCTTTCTTCCATTGAGGATGTTTGGCTCCTTTGTCAAAGATGAGATGGCTTAGTGTATCTGGCATTGTTTCTGGCTCTTCTAATCTATTCCACTGATCCTCAGGTCTATTTCTTTGCCAGTACCATGCTGTTTCTATCACAGTGGCTTTAGTAAAGTTTCAAGTTAGAGAAGGTGATACCCCTGCCATGTCCTTATTTCCTAGAATTGCTTTTGCTATTCTAGGTCTCTTGTGGTTCCAGATGAATTTTTGGATGCTTTTCTCTAGATCTGTGAAATATGCTGTTAGGATTTCAATTGGGATTTCACTGAATCTATATAGAAGTTGTAAGAGTAAAGCCATTTTGACGATGTTGGTTCTTCCTATCCACAAACAAAGGATATCTTTCCATTTTCTGATATCCTCTTCAATCTCCTTTTTCAGAGTGTTGTAGTTTGCAGAGTAGAGGTCCTTTACCTCCTTTGTTAAATTGACTCCTAGGTATTTCATTTTTCTGGATGCTATTATAAAAGGGACTGAGTCCACAATTTCTTTCTCTATCAATCTATTATTTGTGTATAAAAATGTGATTGATTTTTGAGTATTGACCTTGTATCCAGTTATGTTACTAAATTTGGTGATTAAGTCTAGCAGTTGTTTGGTGGAGTTTTTAGGGTCTTCTAGAGTATCATGTCATCAGCAAATAATGACAGTTTAACTTCTTTTCCTATATTCATTTCTTTCAATTGTCTAATTGCAATGACTAAAGTTTTTAGCACTATATTGAACAGAAGCGGTGACAGTGGACATCCTTGTCTTGTTCCTGATCTTAGTGTGAAATATTTCAGTTTTTGACCATTTAGGATGATGCTGGTTGTTGGTTTCTTGTAAACAGCTTTTATTAGGTTGAGATAACAGTCCATCTATTCCAAGTTTCTATAGGGTTTTGACCACGAATGGGTGTTGGATTTTGTCAAATGCTTTCTCTGCATCTACTGAGATGACCATATGGTTTTTGTCTTTGAGTCTGTTAATATAGCAAAAAGGCAACAAATAATACGGGAAAAATCGTTACCAGTAATTCCTCAGACAAAGGCCTACTATCTAAAATATATACAGAGCTTAAAAAATCAATCCCCCCAAATTTAAAGACCCAGTTTAAAAATGGGCATCTGTGGGGCCGGAGATTTAGCTCATTGGTTCCAGCGCCTGCCTCGCAAGCGCAGGGTCCTGAGTTCGATCCCCGGTAACCACATACAATGCTGGGCGTGGTGACTCACGCCCACCAGCAATCAATAACACATACCACAGTGCCAGGTGTGGTGGCTCACGCCTGTAATACCAGCACTCAGGAGGCAGAGGCAGGAGGATTACTGAGATCCAGTCTTGCCTGGGCTACATAGTGAGCTCAGGGCCAGCCTGAACTAGAGTAAGACCCTGTCTCAAAAAAAAAATAAAATAAATAAAATAAAATGGACATCTGAAATGAGCAGACACTTTTCAGAGGAAGAAGTAAAAGCAGATAAGAAGTACATGAAGAAATGCTCAACATTACTGGCCATTCAAGAGATGCAGACGAAAACAACTCTGAGATGTCATCTCACTCCACAAAGAATGGCTGCTATCTTGAAGTTAGCCAGTAACTAATGCTGCGAGGTTGTAGGAAAAAAGGAACACTTCTCCACTGTTGCTGGGAATGCAGACCAGTACAACCACTATGGAGATCAGTGTGGAGAATCCTCAAAAAACTAGGATTAGAGGTTCCATAACACTTCTCCACTGTTGCTGGGAATGCAGACCAGTACAACCACTATGGAGATCAGTGTGGAGAATCCTCAAAAAACTAGGATTAGAGGTTCCATTTGACCCTACTATTCCCCTGCTGGGGATATACACAAAATAACTACAAGATTCCTATCACAGTAACATACGTGTACCCATGTTTATAGCAGCTCAGTTTGTGATAGCTACATCTTGGAAACCACCCAAATGCCCATCAACTCTAGACTGGATAAAGAAGATGTGGTATTTCTATAAAATGGAGTATTACTCCGCCATAAAGAATGGTGAGATTGAACCATTTATACTCAAATGGATGTACCTTCAGGACATACTCATAAGTGAAATAAATAGGTCACAGATCTGCAAATATCGTATATTTTCTCTGATATGAGAAACTGATGTTATAAATGTGTTCTAGAGTACATGACTGATACTATGAAATAGTAAATATTCAAAAGGTAATGGAGCTTAGGGGTAAATAATGAAGAAAAAAAATTAATGTTATAAAAGGAAACAATGCTTGTGTATATAGGGGTGGGGAAAGTAAGACAGGGGAGGGGGGAAATATGAATTAAGTTGTGTCATATAATGGTACAAATTCTCAATGTGGAGTGTAATTGTGATGTGTATATATAATGTACCAATAAAATGTACCAATAAAAAAATAAAAAATAAAATAAAGCACATGAAATGTTATAAAGGGTACCCTGATTCTCAGTAATGGTAAAAACAAACTACTGGGTATATTTTTTTAAACCTAACTTCATTCACATGTTCTTCATTTATTTTCACTTTGTTACCCAATGATAGTTTTCTAAGAGCCTCTTTTTGTGCCATATTGGGTTTGTTGATTATATTGAATTTTTCTGCATTAAAAGTATTTTGTAACAGGCAATTTCAGTTACATGGCAGAAATGAACCTTGGAAATAACTGCTATTAAAGTTGTTTGTATTTAAAATCATTGAAAATGCAATGTTAATTCTGAACCAAGCAAAATATGATTACTCAGTCCATTATCACTTGGAATTTTAGAGCCAAAGATCTCAGCTGTCCTCAGACACAACCTAGAAGCTGATGAGAAAATCACACTCTACCCCTCAGTTCCAGCATACAGGCTGCTCAGTGTTACTCATAACTCAAGGCAGTGTAGAATTACCAGAAAACAAATCCAGGAGCTTGACACCACTTCTGATCACGGAGATCAGGTATTTCTCAGGGTTTCCATCCAAGGATCTTCCCTACCCTGGCACATACTGGTCATAGGAATAACCTGAGTCAAATACCTCTTAGCTCACTGATCACCAAGATAAGTTGAAAGGACTCTATCTGTTGAACACATTCTACATTCAGGACACACTATTAAGACTGCACAGGCCTGGCATGAATGGTGACTATTTTCTAACATAAAACTTCTAGTTCCAAGTTTTATAGCTACCTATTCAGGTTATAGTTAGCTGGATTGTTGGCCTTCACTTTTTCCTATTCTTGGCATCTTATACCCATTGTTCTTACTAACATGTCTTTGGTAAGGTGAAATAAAAGCATTTAAAATGAATTTTTAAATCAAAAGAGTTTTTGTTAATATGAAAGTTAAAATTTCTACTTGTATATCATTAACCTGCTATTTAAGCTCCTTATTGTGCCCATTGGTTTGACTTGGTGAGCTGGTAGGGATTATAGGAAATCCTTGTCATAGTGCAACATTGCTCAGAAGAATTTCTGCTGCAGCTTCCAATCAATACTTTGGTATCCATCCTATAAAAAATTGATATCTTTTTCTTTTCATTATATTTTCATTGTTCATGAGAGTAGTGTCTGCCACACACATCAAATCCTCCAGAAATTAAAAGACATAGTACATCATCTTGACTGAGTAGTATGCTACAAATCAATAACCAAAGCATAGAAAAATCACCACTATGATCTGGGATGAAGGAGACGGAGCAAAGGCTAAGTGAATGGAAGCAGGTGTGACCTCCCCACAGCACAGGTACGGTTACTCCTGGTGCACTGGGAAGTACAGCAGGAATTGCAGCAGACTGACTGATGAGATCCTGCCAAAGGCAAGGAACATATTAGGTAGCATCTGATGAAACTTCTAGCCTGATAAATCTGATTCTTGATTCCATGCCTCTGAATTAGAGGAAAGAAGTGAAATCAGCAAAATTGAATTTTTTGGAAAGTACAGCAGTAATAGCCATTCATTTAATTTTCTTTACCAATCATTCTGTTACAAAGATAATAGAGAATCATGATTCACAAGGTGGAAAAATAATGTATACAACATATTCTGCAAAAGATCAGCATGAGAAATGGGCTGCACTGGGCCCTTGTGCTTCCAACTTAAGCACAGTACCACCTGAGCTAAATCTCTGGTTCACATAAGAAATAATTTACTCTGGTTCTTTTCTTGAAGCAATTTTATATATAAAATATTTTATATATAAATTTTATATATAAATTTATATATATATCAATTTTATATATAAAATATTTTATATATAAAATTGCTCACAGTTATTTGGCCACTGAGATATATTTTTTAATTTAATTTAATTTATTGATACATTATATATGCACATCACAATTACACTTTGAGAATTTGTATCAGTATATGGCATAACTTAATTCTCATTTATAGCCTTCCCCTACTCAACCTACTACCCTTCTCCCTATACACACAAACTTTGTTTCCTTTTTTCACCATCAATTTTTTCTTTCCCCTCATTACTTACCCCTAAACCCCATTTCCCTTTGAATATTTGCTATTTCACAATATTGATCATATGTTCTAGAACATATTTACAACTTCAGTTTCTCATACTAGAGAAAAGATACGCTATTTACACATCTGTGTGACCTAAGTGAATGGATGCAGGTATTTCACTTATGAGTATGTCCCCTATTTATTTCACTTGTCAGTATATCCTTAAGGAATATCCATTTGAGTATAAATTACTAAATCTCATTATTTTTATGGAAGAGTAATACTCCATTTTATAAGAAACAAACAAACAAAAAACTCATCTTCTTTATCCAGTCTAGAGTGATGGGCATTTGGGTTGTTTCCAAGGTTAGCTATCACAAACTGAGGTGCACATATGTCACTGTGACAGGAATCTTGTAATTCTTTTGTGTATATCCCCAGCAGGGGAATAGCAGGGTGAAATGGGACCTTTAATCCTAGTTTTTTGAGGAATCTCCACACCGGTCTCCATAATGGTTGTACCAGTCTGCATTCCCACCAACAGTGGAAAAAGGTTCCTTTTTCTCTACAACCTCGCCGGCATTTGTTGCTGGCTAATTTCAAAATAGCAGCCATTCTTTGTGGAGTAAGATGAAATCTCAGTGTTGTCTTTATCTGCATCTCTAGCCACTGAGATATATTAAGCTCCCCCCCCCCATTTGCCTCATATGGTGTTAAGTACTCCAAGTCTAGAACAAAGCCCAGTGGAAATAAATCAGTCACTCGGGGGAAAAAAAAAACTACATTATTTTTCCCAAGAAGCTTATATCATTTGGTTAGTGTTTCCTAAAGGTCATTTCTAGGTATCTGATCACTGAAAACTTTGCTGGCCTGGGTTTTACCTAACAAGTAGTTTAGAATTTTTGAGAAAAGGCCCTTTTATGAAGGATTCTCCAGAGATTCCAAAGTTCACTGAAATCTGATATTGCTGTCATCGGAATATCTTAAGTCTATATCAGGAAGCTGAAGTGCAGGTCTAGAAAAGGGAATGACTCAGTTGTGTGAGGTAGTAATGTACTAAGAGTCTCATTCTCACATTTCCTCTTGTAGGCAAGTTCACAATTCAGTGATATTCCCTTGAAAAATAATTTCTGTATGCTTCTATTATAGCTCAGTCACATTTGAAGAACAGAATGTAATAAAGACTTGATTGATTTCAACCTGTTAAAAGAAAAGCTACATTCATTTAGGAAGGATCAATAACCAAATATCAGAGATAATTTTATATTACAATAATAATGTATTCCAATTTACAAATGAATGCCAAATTTTAGAACTGAGTTTTGGGTTTTGATATAGGTTGAGATGTGCTCAGAAGAAATCAGTCTGCCTCTGGCATAATCCATAGTCCATCACTGTCATTAGTTATGGACACCTCCCCCTAATTAAAAGTATTCTGGTTCCATGTTAATTGCCACCGGACAAGAGAAAGAAATAATCGTTGTTAAAACACGGAATATGCCAGTCATCTTTGTTTTCTGTCTGTCTACCCAGGAAGTAGATATTACTATTAAATTTTAGATAACATTTTATTTTTGAGGTCATTTTACTACTAAATATTGACGTCACATATTAACATCATAGATCCCATCCTCAAGGCCAGAAAACTGTCCTTATTACACTGTGCAACTGCAGTTTCCTTCAGATATATTTGAAGGGGCACAAGCTCATTACACTGCAAAGTAAGTGATAGAATGATGTAGAGGCTCTTTAAAGTCCATCAAGTTGAGTTTGAATCTAAAATGTGTCCTGTAAATAGATGTGTATTGCCTTGAACAATGTCACTTTATCTAGTTTCCTAAAAACCCACTGAGGCATCTCATGAAGACAATGGAGAATGAAGAAGAATAAAACATGAGTGGTGAGGGGAACAAGGAAAAAAAATCAAGATAGGAGAAGTACATGTGCCCCTCCCTAAGGTGAATATAAAACAATGACAGTGAGCAGGCATTGGAAGAAGAACAAAACATTAGGCAAATAACACTCCAGAGCACAGAAGAAAAAGATATTTACATTAGATGGAATAAGCATAGAGTCATAAAAAACAAATGTGGGGTTTTTTTTACAAAATGGAGTATTACTCTGTCATAAAGAATGATAAGTTTGAGTCATTTATACTCAAATGGATGGATGTACCTTGAGGCCATATTCATAAGTGAAATAAATAGGTCACAGATGTGTAAATACCATATCTTTTCTCTGGTATGAGAAACTAAAGCTGTGAGTTATAAAATGTATGATAAGTACATTGTGAAATAGTAAGAAATATTCAATAGTAAGAAAATATTCAAAGGGAAAAGGGGGTATAGTTAAGTAAAGAAGGAAAAGAAAAAATTTGATGATAAAAAAAGGAAGAAACCTTATGTATGTAAGGGGTGGGGGACTGTGGGGAGCAGGCAAATGGAACAAAATGAGAAATAAGTTCTGTCATGTACAAATTTTCAATGTTGATTGTGATCACAATGTATATATAAAATGCAGCAATAAAATCAATTAGAAAAAAAATGACTGCCCAAATCAAACTTTTTCTATTTGAAAAGTTTTTTGAAAGACACCCTGGTAAATAAAGGTCTCATCAGGCTTATCACGATAAGCCAGTAAAACTTTGCTGTCATGAACAGTAGATCATGAACATGTTAAAGAATTCCATGCATGCCTGTGTAACAAAAGCATCAGGAAACACTTTTGTTATGGGTTGAACAGCATCACCTCTCCCCACACATATGTTGTAACCCTAACCCTTAACATTGCAGAGTGTGACCTCATTTGGAAGAGAGTTGTCACAGTTATAATCAGTTAGGATTAGCATAAGGTCATGTTCCTAATCCCATATGAATAGCATACATATAGGAAGGGAACAGGCATACAGAGAAGAATTCCTTTTGAAGACTGCTTAAGACAAGGAACTACCAGAATCCAACAGAGAACCCTGGAGCAGACATTCCTAAGGGTGTTCAAAAGAAACATGACCCAACTCACACCTTTATTTTGCATATCTGGCCTCTAAAAGCTGTCAAAGAATTAATTTTTGTTGTACATCCTCCAGATTGTGATACTTCAAAACACAACCTCAGTAAATGACACAAACACAGCTCTGAATACTGCCTCTACTTGACTGCCTTCTGGGGACACAGTTGCCTTGAGAAAAGGATATCTTCTTCTAGTGCCTTTCCATACCCAAACGCCAGAGATGGAGTGCCTTCCTTGGTTTCCTTGCTGCTTCTAAAGTGCTCTTCTCTGTGTGCTCGAAAGCCTAGCTCTTTTGAAGTTCAAGCCACCATGTGCTTCCTAATTGCGGCTGTCATCTACAAATCTTGCTAACTCTCTGTCGGTTCTTGATGACTGAGGTCTTCTCTATATTTACCTTTCTGCCCCCACTTCCATCAATACATGATATGACATCAACACTCTAATGTCTCAGTTGTTCCACCTCCTCGTGCTGCAAAACTGTTTCCTCCATTCCAGTCCTGATTCTGACTCCATTTGTCATAACCATTAACTGCGCTACCTTTGATATCTCAGGCTCCCATTTCCCATCCTAAACATGGTGTGCTAACCACTGATGCCTTTTACTCTATAAATACTCTCCTGCAGTTCTCTAGTTTCTGCTGTGGAGACTTTAAATCCAAGAAAAAAACACCCAACACCCATCTTCGAGATTCCTTTCTTTTCTTACCTTCTTTGAATTTCATTGGCCCTTTTTTAGAATGAATTCCCTTCACACTCTTCATTTTCACCCTACCACACTTACCGAAAAAATCTCCAACCCTGGTAATACCCGACAATCTGCTTGTTCTATATCTCTCTACCTGAGAAACTGAACAGCCCAAGTAAAATGCATAAATATACTTTTGTTAAAATTAAGATTTCTGTTAAAGGTATGAGTAGAAAAACATTTACCAGGTATCTCATTGCCCACAGCAATCTGTCAGCCTCCCAGGTAGTTATAAAGTTGAAATGTTGGGTGGATTTCTTATCATTTCTCCTGTGTTTTATTAGTGATTGTAATGTTGAAAAAACTGATTCAAGTAGGGCTGTGGCATGTCAGTATCTTGACCTCATTTCAGTTGATCTTGCCTCTATCGCTACCTCAAGTACTTACTTCAGTGTTATATTCTAGCTCTTACTGACATCTGTCATCTCAGTTTCAAGAGATGACAGTTTCTCTACTCTTTAGCTTCTATCTGTCCAGTTCACATTCGCATTCATACTCACCCCAGAATCCCTGAGGTTTATTAGGTTAATTCAGTAATCGTGCCACCTACTCATCTTGTATCACTCCTTTACTTCTTATGATATTCACATCCCAAAATCCATGATGTTAATTGGTCATTTCCTAGATCCTCAGCCACTTACCTCCCTTGCACTTGTCTGGCAAAACAAAAACACCAATGTACTGAAACCCAGCTCTGTCTCCCACACATCTGTAACTGAGTGGCTGTGTGTGGCCAGAGAAGACCCAAGAACTACATTGACTGCTCTTTCCAGGATGACTTCAGACCTCAAAAAGCCTACACTGCCTGGCAACAGCTGGTCTTCTCTGACTTTCTCACTTTTTGAACATCTTTTTTCTTAAATACATTTTGTTATTTTTAATTAACAAATAAAACTTTAACACATGTGTTAGGTACAGTGTGATCATTGAATACATGAAAACAATCCAAAAAAATAATCCATTCAGGGTAACTGAAATATCATCACCTTGTGTATCTATCATTTCTTTGTGTAAGGGACATCGAAATCCTCCCTACTAGCCAAATTGAAATGTACAAGTAATTGTTCTCCCCTATTGCCACTTTATGATAATATAAAACACTACAAGTCATTCACCCTTGTACCTGTTCAGCATCCTCCTTCCATAGTGGTCCCTCAGACCCCACAAGTCTCGAATAACTAATACTCTACCCACCACTTCTATGAGATCGACTTTGTTATTTTTCATGTGCAAGTGACAACTTGCTGTTTTAGATATTCTTTCACATTTTTTCCTCCCTGAAGCACTGCTCTAGCTCCATCTTTTCTCTGAGCTGGAAGACTTACCTTATTTTCCCAACAAAATAGAAATATTTAGGAGATGATTTCCATAGAAGAAATTATAAGAAACAACTTGACATTTGAAAACTACAAGCAACAGCTTTCATCCTTAACATATCTTTCTAGAGATAGGTTATGTTATTAAATTACCCAAGCTGGACTCAAATTGTAAATCCACCTACCAGAGGCTAGCATTCCAGGTGGGTGCTGCTGTGTCCAGCTTACCATGGCTTTTAAGAAATTTATGAGGAATTGAAAGTGGTAATAAAATCAGATGTTGAGATTTATAGCAGGACTTATCACTTCTCAGATTTGGTCACTTCCCATTAAATTTCTGGCATAGTTTGCCCCCCTCCTTCTACTTTGGGAAATCTGGCTTCTCTTCTGTTAATAAGCTTCAATAAGTTCTGATATGCTGCATTTTTAAATCCCTGCTCTCTAATTATGACAAAGCCCTAGACTCTTATGATACACTGATTGCCATTCATTGACTTTATAACTATTCAAGTGAAAACCTGGAAGGAAACAATAATTACAAAAACTTCTGGGCAGCACCTGAGGCAGTGAAAGGCCGGTAGTGTCCCCATCCCAGCCACCAGAGTGCCAAGCAGGTCACCTGAAGCTACTTCATACACGGGGTGGGCCGGGAAGGCAGCCAGCGCCTGTTCTCACAAGGCCTGGCCAACAGCAAGCCGTCTGCCATCTGTGAGCACTAACAGAAAGGTTGCTGGGCCCGTGGGACATGGTGCACGTGTGGCCACACAGGGCCCTTGGATGCAGCCTTTCTGGGTTCCTACACTCCTTCCAGCCTCCCTGTGGCTGCCACATAGACACTGTCATAAGAATCTGAGTGTCAGGAGAAGAGGGCCTTGGTATTTAGAGCCTAGAACCTCTCCAGCCTGGCTGAACAGAAGACTGCTCCAGGAATGGACCAGAGTCACTCAGGCTGCTTCAGCCCCCTCCAGCCTGGTGTGGACACGAAGCCCCATTCCCATCTGGATGCCATCAGGAGTGGTCTTGACACCTCAGAGGCCAGCAGCTCTACAGCAGTGAGCAGCCGCTATGCCCTATGCCATGGCCCAGGAGCGCCACCTCGGGATGCCTGTGTCTACACATAGGACACGTGTGACAACCGCAAGCTCCAAGTGCTGCACAGCTGTTATTCAGAGCAGAAGAAACCCCATGAGATGGTCTGCATGAGGGAGAAAGTCTTTGCTGTCCAGGAAGCCAAGATGAGGTGTCCTATGGCAGCAGGTGACCCCACAGTGGGCCTTGGACTTCAAGATGAGGTCTGGGGTCCTGTCCAGCTGCAGCCACACCTGCTGCCTGTCCTACACTGGCCAGAAGCACTGTGTCCAGCAGTTTGAAAACCAGATCATTAGTACTGTCCAGAATGCCATGTAATATCCAGTTTTGTCATTCCAGTATGCACTGGGTCAATCAGAACAAAAGGGAAAAGCTGACTGAAGCTTTCAAACAGGGAATGGGGAGAGAAGCCTGCAAATACTTTGAACAAGGCAAAGAGACCTGCCCATTCAGAAGCAAAGACCTCTACTGCTATGCCTATGGGCAGCTGACGGGCAGCTGGCAGAGGCCAAGAAGTCCCAGAGACAGTTCAGCTTCTCCGAAGGCACAGTGAGGGTCCTCAATTCAGTGAGGTTCTGGGACTGCATGGAGACTGAGAAACCCAGCAGGTCCCCAGCATTGATGATGTGCAGGTGACTGAGCTTGGGGACCTCTTCATGCACCTTTCCAGAGTGGGCTCCTTGGAACCCCAAGGGCATCGGCCACCCTGCACCTTGGGCCACTTGGAGTTAAGCATGTTGTTCTCGCTCTTGGTCTCATTCACTCTGGATGATAGTCCAGGGACATGAGAAGGACATAAAATAACCCACCAAGCAGATGTGACTGCTCTTTATATAGCTGATATCCTAGTTGCACCTGCAGGTCCTCAGGGAGATCAGTCAACTGCTTTAACTGTTCTGATTGCTTTTTGGGTGATGCAGCTCTTGTTGCTTTCGACCTGTTTTCTCCTCAGAAACAGTGAACTGGCAGCTAAACCAGCAGACTCATTTTTCTTACTAAAAGATTCTCCAAATCTGGAAAAAGATTCCTCCACGGTGCATTAAAGAGCATTTTGATTTGTATTTAACAACACCTGATGTAGAGTGGGTTCTGGAGTGAGCTCTTCCAGTGCACCAGGCCAGAGCAACAGGCATGGTGGCCCGAGTGCGCAGCGACAGTGAGTGTTCCCGTCTTCTGTCTAGGAAATGGAATGCCCTCCCCTTGGGAACTGGTGCCCAGGGTGGTCATTCTGCTGGGTGCGCTCAATCCACATGGCGGCTATACAAACCCCCTGTTGCTACTGGGAAGGTCTGAGTTTGGTGATGATTTGTAAAATCTGCACCACACTGCAAGTGCTTTCTGGTTCTGAGAAGACCTGAGGCCAAGTCGGCTGCCTCATTGTAACTGAAGAGTGCCTGTGACCATTTAAACCTGAACTGATTTTTGTAAAAAGCTGTAGATTATCAGATGTTTCACACAGTGCATCACTTGACATGTGGGTAGAAGCTCTCTCACCCGACCTTAGAGTCCTTTTTGCTTTTTATAGTTAGGCTAAGTGGAGTCTCCTCTCAGCTGGGCTCTGGTCACTTCCTTGAACTCTGCTGCAGAAAGAAGTGAGCATGCAGAGCCATGCAGGCTTCCTCAGAGGTTAACCTCTGTCAAACCTAGACTTCAATTATTAAAATAACATAACCGAGGAACCATCAGATAACTCGTATCTTATCATGTGCAACAGAAACAAAATTACAACCTAATAAATAAATTAATAAATAACTTCCTAGCTGAAAGAAGCAATAGCTTTATTGTACAGGAACCGAAGTGAAATGAACTGCTCAAATTATCTACAGGAGCATCCTCTGAACGTGGAATAAGCAAGATGGGTTTTATCAGCTTAGTATTTTTATTGAATTTCATGAGCATGCTTTTCAAACCCAGATTTGATTTAAAATATAAACAATGAATGCTTTTAGAAATGGGAAACATTAATTTGCTTTCCTTGTGGCACACAAAGAACAGTGCCTATTAAAATGACTTGGATCATTGCTTTTTCAATAAAAGAATAAAACTAAGCGCCAAAGATGATTCTCATATCCACTAGCATCTCTGACTTACTGTCACTCGTATTCCTTTTCAGCTCTTTTGAGTTCAAAGAGAATGTACCAGATGTTAAGTACACAAATCACAAAATCTAATAAAATTCTGCTTAGGTTCAAGTTGTAACTGAGGAGTCAGCAGGAACTGGCCTGGCAAGGGTCTCCAGAGATGCCTAGCGCTGTGGCACTGACCAGCTGCAAGGCAAGAGGGACAGCCCATCCCCTGGCTTGGAAAGTCACTTCATTCTGAAACTAGTTCAGCTAGGAAATGAATCTAATCACTTCTTAGTTTTTTCATCTGCAGTATGACAAAGCCAGTGAAAATTAAACGGCAAGGAAATTGTGCTGAAAGAAGATAAAAAAGCAAAGGATTTGGAAAGGAGTAAAAACTGTCAACATAAAATAAAAATTGCAAAGGACAGAATACTCCTATAGTTCACTAAGTATGTCTGATGGTGTCACATGAAGAATATTTTCCGACATTTGGGAAAAGAAATTCCTGACTGTGGAAACTAGAAGAAATGAGTAAATATTTGATGATCAAAGGAACTGGTACAACTGCTTCCTACTGAACTCACTTTTTTCTTTTCTTTTTTTTTTTTTTTTTTTTTTTTTTTTTTTTTTTTTTTTTTTTTTTTTTTTTTTTTTTTTTTGCTTTTTGAGACAGGGTCTCGCTTTGTAGTTCAGGCTGGCCCTGAGCTCACTACAGTGCCCAGGCAAGCCGCCGCAAACTCAGCAATCCTCCTGCCTCTGCCTCCCGAGTGCTGGGATTACAGGCGTGAGCCACTGAACTCATTTTTTAAACTACAATCTAAAGTCAAAACCTGGCACTAATTATTGTTAACTCTGAACAGTTACCTAACTTCTCTATCTTCAATTTTCTCTCTAATAAAATGATTAATAATAGCAGCTGTGCAGAGGCACTGATTTAAAGTTGAGCGCAGTCACAACATTTCTAAATATTTACTACATTCCAGATACTATAAAAGTACTTCACAGTGTGACTTGATTTAATCCCTGAGCAACTGTAACAGGCAGATACTATTGTAATCTTTCTTTTGTAGATGAAGAAACAGAGGCACAGAAATTTAAGACTAGGACAAAGTGCATCAGTGTTAATTAAGAGCTTGTTAGAACTGCAGACTCTCAAACTCTGCCTCAGAATGCTGAATTAGACTATGCTTAATTGTCGACAGATTCCTGCACAAAACCACCTGTCTAGAAGTGGGAGAGGGGAGTACAGAATTTTCCAAATCTCACTATGGAACCATAGCACTATACTGACTCTGCATCAGACAATGTATGCAAAGTGCTCACATTATAATAAGAAATACTGGTTATCACTATAATATTTTGGGACTAACTTGTCCATCTCTCTACCTTGAAATAAAGCAACATCTTGGACTAAAAGGAAGAAAAAACCTGTAGTTACCACTGAAAACAACATGGACAAGAATTTGAATCACAAAATTATGTAATTTCAATATTAAAAGGGAGCAAAATGATCTGAAAAATCAAATATCTTACTTGATTTTTGTGCAAATTGATGCTATGACATACGGAGCAACTAAGCCTTGGGGAGCCAGTAAAGTAGGAATTTAGTAAGGTCTTGAACTTGGGCTTTGTAGGCAGGTCTGCAATCATGTCATTATTATGGTTTCTTTTTATTCCCTGCCTTTGCACAGGCTGAAAGTGCTATTGAATAAGTAAGCAATTAGCAGATGCCAGTGGTTTCACATTACTGTTTAAAGTGATTTTTGACCACAGAAGCTACTTCTAATGTCTATGAATACAAAATATCTTTCTTTATACTCTGTTTTTTCAGAAACCAATTGTTTACTGGCTCCATTTCATAGCCTTTGATGCAAAACTGGTGTTGTGTAATATTGTAAACCTAGGAAAATAGTGCAACCTCCATCAACCTTTCTCCAATCCAACATTAACCCATACCATTCTTTTCATCTTCGTAGACAATTGTTAAACAATAACAATGCTTCAATCACCTTTGAATTACATCGCATTCTTCCCCATTCTCAAAAGGAATCCCCATCTCATCAAAATTTCCCTTCTAATTAGGCCAAATTGGATTGCTTGCTTGCCTTCTATCCAAAAATCTGCCTTTTTTTCTCTGTAGAAATAGACACAGACACTTGGCTGATCATTTCTCTCTTTATCAATACAATGCCCTAAATGTTCAGTCATGAAAAACATATACAAACTTCTCCTTCAACAGGCTCCTTCATTCCTTCTACAAATTCCTCAAATGCATTTCTCCCCAAAACTATCTGTTTTTTCTTTCACTAGCAATCAATGTTGAAGATAACCAGGATTTTTTTTTACATTAGGCTCTTTATTCATCTTTCTTATAAAAGCAGCAATAAAATGTGACTTTCAAGACCTATGCTGTCATTTCCTTTGTGATATTCTCTATATAGATACCATTTGAACTTAAATCTTATTACTGAGATTTAGTTTATATGATGATGGTTAATTGCATGTATCAACACCATGAGACCACAGGTGTCCGGATATTGGTTATGCATGATTCAATGATTCTGGCTCTCTTAAGCAAATATCTGGATAAGATTAAAACTTGAATTCAGCCAACTAAGTCAAGCAAATTGCAAATACTCCCACAGAGTTTGCAGGGACCTCAGTCAGTCTTTTAAAGGCCTGAATAGAACAATCAGGAAGAACAAAAAAATTTATTGTCTACATTCAGACTAGAAATTATACCACCAATCTCTGGAGTTTCAGACTCATACAGGAACTACAACTGTCCTGGGTTGCCAGCTTACAGACTGCAGATTTCATAGAGTTCCTCAACTTCCATGATCATATGAGCCAGACCCTTAGCATTACTCATTTGTTTCCTAGAGAACTACTATACTCTCCTCGCATCCATGAGAAAAGTTGCAACACCTCCAGTGGAACTAAAAACAATGGATTGTGTCAAACCCTGTGTAGTGCATCTACATCCATAATAGTTTAATTTATAAACCAGGCAAAGTATGGTATTACCAATTTATCTCTGACCTTAGCAACCTCAGCATACAATGTTTTCTGTTCTTATTGAGTTAAAGACTTTTACCTTTTCACTTAAATTTTTTGGGGGCATATCTTGATTGTATGCAGCACCACTTTTATACTTTGGAGCAATTATTAAGTAAAATAGGATTATTTGAACATAAGTACTATGATACGTGACAGTAGATCTGGTACCAAGATAGCTGCTAAGTGACTGATGCACAGCACATGTAGTGTGGATATATCAAACAAAAGGATTACTCACATCAGAAATAGAAGAAGACAACATAAAATTTTATCACCTTTTCAGAATGGTGCACAATTTAGTTATGTGTGTCTATTTCTAGAATTGTCCATTGAATGTTTTGAACTGCAGAATATTGAAGCAGTGGCAGTGGAGCTATGGGCAGGGGAGCCTGCTGCATTCCAGAGGGTCTGTGGGCCCTCACGGGTGGGATGCTCATGTGCTCGCTCCCTGCAATCACTGCAGTATGTTTATGGCTCAGGGTTTGTCATGGACATAAGTCACGAAGTAATAGCCTCACCTTTCTATTGAAAATGGGTGAAAGTTTATTCACCTTTCCCAAATTGTTCACATTTTTGCTTCAAATAAATTTTTTCAGGGATTGAAGAAGAAATAGAAAGCTTAACATATTCTCACTTATACTAAAAATTAACAGGAAAAATTGGAATTCTATTCACCAAAATAAAAAGTTTGATTACCTAAAGATATCTAAACTATCAGTGATGTAAATTTACTTAATTTTACTTTTCTATATATTTTAGGATTAAACTACTTAACATTAATTTTGAAAAGACCAAAATTATTAGAAACAGAAGGTATGAGCATTACGGGCATCTGGATAGTACTCCCCAGCAAACTGGGAAAACACCATACCAAAATTCATACTCAAACTAAAAACAATGAAAAATTTTAAGACACAGCCTATAAAAAGTAAGAAAAATAAGAAAGCAGAGAAAAATGATTAAGATATATCTATGTAGGCTTCTACTTACAGAATATTCCAACTTGTTATCATCAAACAATCCCCAAAACACAATAGTGAGATCTTTACTATTCTCCCCATATGTCTCTGTATTTAAGAGTTAGGAAGTTATAATCAAGGTGAAAGTACAGATTCCCTTCTATCTCTTCATTTGACTCTATGAAGAAAATGGTAACCAAATCCATTAATCATTTCATCATCAGACATTTTAATCAGCTGCTAAAGAAACTCAATCCAAAATGTATTACACAAGTTACATTTGCTACTACAAAGCAGAAATCGAATATTGTCTTTCCTTTTCTTTTCTTTGCTCAATTTAAATACCATCCAGAAATTAGGAAAGTTGCCTTTAAAAATATTTCTGCATAAAACAAGAAAATAACACCACAATTATGATTCATTTGAAAAATTATCATAAAAGCTACATATAAAAACTTGAGAGCATAGACAACCTATACAGCCAAAGAAATTTAAAATTTTTCAATTTATAAAAATTAAAATAAATGACTAAACCATTTAAATATAAGAATTAAAACTGGAGTAAATTCCAGGAAAACAAGGAGAAATTACCAATAAAAAATAAATTAGAAAATAGTAAAATAGAGGCAGAATTTCTAAACCAACTGAAAACTTAGTTATTTAAAAAAAAAAAGAGCAATAGATGGAAAAACTGGGCTTTAACCTGTCAAAAACTAAAGGTAGACCTATTTCTTTCACTGTGCACTAAACTAAAATCACAGCATATTAGAGACTTAAACATTAAAACAGAAAACAATAAACCTGCTGCAATAGAGGTTAGGTATATCTCTTGGAGACATTGGCCTAGGCAGAGACTTTATGAACAAAACCTATGTAGCACAAGAACTAGCAGAAAGAATCAACAAATGGGATCTCATCCTACTAGAAAGCTTCTGCACAGCAAAAGAAACCACTAGCACCACTAAAAGACAAACAACAACATGTGAAAAAAATCTTGACTAGCTGTGTGTCAGACCAAGGGCTACTATCTAGAATATATAAAAAACTTAAACAAATCAGTCTTCCCAAGTTTAAAGACCCAATTCAAAAATGGGCATCTGAAATGAACAGACACTTCTCAGAGACAAAAGTCAAAGCAACCGAGAAGCACATGAAGAAATGTTCAACATCACTGGTCATTCAAGAGATGCAGATGAAAACAACACTAAGATTTCATCCCACTCCACAAAGAATGGCTGCTATTGCAAAATCAACCAGCAGTAAATGCTGGCAAGGCTGTGGTGAGAAAGGAACCCTTCTCTACTGTTCGGGGGATTGTAGACTTGTACAACCATTGTGGAGATCAGTATAGAGATTCCCCAGAAAATCAGGATTAAAGGTCCCATTTGACCCTGCTATTCCCCTGCTAGGAATATAGCCAAAGGAATTAAAAGAATCCAATTGTAAAGACACATGTACACCCATGTTCATAGCAGCTCAGTTTGTGATAGCCCAGTCTTGGAAACAACCCAGATGCCCATCAACTGGAGACTGGATAAAGAAGATGTGGTGTTTTTATAAAACAGAGTATTACTCTGCCATAAAGAATGACAAGTTTCATTCATTTATGTACAAATGGATAAACCTTGAGAACACACTAATAAGTGAAATAAATAGATCACACATATGTAAATACCATATCTTTTCTCTGGTATGAGAACCTGTAGATGTAAATGGTTCTAGAATGTATGTTATACCTTGAGGACACACTAATAAGTGAAATAAATAGATCACACATATGTAAATACCATATCTTTTCTCTGGTATGAGAACCTGTAGATGTAAATGGTTCTAGAATGTATGTTATACTTTGTGTAATAGGAAATATTCAAAGGGAATGAGGTAGGGGAATGTAATAAGGGGAAAGAATAAATATGCTTTGGAAAGAAAAAGAAAGAACATGTATATAAGGGGTGGGTGTTGTGGGTGGGTAGGGATATAGGTAAGAATGAGAATTAACTTGTGTAATATACTGGTACAAATTCCCCAATGTTGAGTGTGATTGTGAGCTGTATATAAAATGTACCAATAAAGAATTCAATTAAAAATATCTTCTGCCAGGCATGGTGGCTCACGCCTGTAATCCCAGCACTTGGGAAGCAGAGACAGGAGGATTGATGAGTTCGAGTCTTGCCTGGGCTACATAGTGAGCTCAAAGCTAGCCTGAACTACAAAGTGAGACCCTGTCTCAAAAAAAAATTTTTTCTGAGGAAATTCCATATTAAATAGCAGAATATATTTAGTTGATACAAATATTCATTTATTTGTTCATTAACAGAACATATTTTAAGTGTTAGAATATAAGAATACACATTAAAGATACCAGAAAATTCTATCCTTCTAGTGGGTTTTCTAGTAGCAAGGGAGAACACAAAGGCCCATGCAAGACATACTGTATAAAGCAGATCTTGTAAGATCATACGGAAGGGTTGTTCGGCAAAGGACCTTTTGAAATACACATCCATGGATCTTCATATAAACATACATATTCCTGTGAGTTGTGCTAAACTAGCTTTGAAAATGACTAATATACCAACTGCTCTAGAAAAACCAGTTGGTTCTTTAGTCTTCAAAGTTATTACCAAATCAGAGTACTTGCCAGTTACATGTTTTAAAAAGGATTTTTTTTCTGTTAATACCTTAAGATACACCAAGGCCCCAATTTTGTTTGCTACTTTATTTTCATTAAGGCACAATGGCCAGCCAGATTGAAGTTGCTGCTCAATAAAAGCAAACATACTGCTGTGGTATAATACTGAAGTGAAACTTCTTGCATTTCAGTGACATTATCTAGCAGCCCATCCATCTTAATCATAAGTCACGACCACGTGACTGAGGCCAATTTGGAGCATCCCAATCCACTCTGCTGTGCTTATGGCTGGACTCTGGAGCAACAACTGCCTGGCAGATAGAAGTGGAAAAACTAGACCAGGGACAAGTCAGAGAACTCTTCTTGGATTATCTAGAAGAGCAATGAACAGCAGCAGAACTATGAACTGAGACCCAGTAACCAATAAAGCAGGATTCAGAGATAAAGAATGCAGTTGACCTTATTTAATCACAGGCTCTGGCCAGACCACAAGGCTAGAGGAAAGGTGGTTTCTGTGACTTTTGCAAACACAAATTACAGCTTAAAGTTACAGTGCAGGTGTCATGTTTGCTCAGAAAGGAAAAAAAAAAACAATATTCTTGGTTTGACATCAATCATTTCATTCTTCAATACAAAATCAATTAAATAGTTATTGTTCATCTAAGCCTCTGTTTCCTCATTTAGGCTGATCAAAAGAAGTATAAGATATGATCTCCAAATTCAAGATAATTACAGTGAGTTGACAAGTCATATTTCCACAGTACTCTAAAGTTATTCTGTAAAATCTTTATGTTGCGGTTTGTGTTTAGATGTCCCCTAAAGCTTCATGCAGACGAGGTGGAACTTTCTCTCTCAGAGGTAATCGAATCTGGGTTAAGGGCATGTGATGACTAAACCATAACACATGACTGATTGGTTTGGTACCACCCTAATCCTGGTAGTCTAAACAAGATAAAAGGGGCAAAAAGATGCTGTTAAACTTCCTTGTTGCCTTTGCCAGCTTGTATTGTGCCATGTTGTTTCTCCTCTACGAGGCCTGTCTGTCATTCCTGTTTTACAGTCAGCAGACTACACACTGAAACCTCTATGAGCTGTAAATCAAATAAACCCCTCCCCCTATAACTTTTGGTGCCAAGTATTTTGTCTTAGCATCAAGAGGAAAATAACTAATATACTCTAGTATAAGCAAATGCTAGATAAGTCTTTTTCTTAACATCTATTGTCTGAAGATGCCCTAAACTTGAGACCTGTAACAATCACCCCCTCACTGCCAATGTTGAGTATATAGTAACTGCATGTATTAGATAAAAAATAAATATATTCTTGAAATGTTACAAATATTTTTAAAATTGGGGTACTGTCTGAATTATACTTAGTATAAATAAGCATAAAGGGTTGAGTCTGAAGAGCTTAATGAGAAAAGGATAAATATTACCTTTCCTCTCATGTACAAAGATCAAGACAAAACCAAATACACTAAAACATTCATGTAGAAACTCAAAACATCTACTTGCTTTTTAAACTAAACTCCAGCTCTACAGCCCCACCCATCAGGCTGTACTCTCCCCCATTTGTCTTCTCCATGCTGGTGGGCTTTCCTCTACCAATTTTTTGAAAGAGAAAGTACAGTACCAGCCTTTGATTTCTCCCACAAAGTACACTAGGCTACGAAATGTGATAAATTGTTAATGAATCACTAGTGAATTAAGAGATGGCATGAGTAGCCCAGGGAGTATCTTATATATTTAGAAGTTGTGTGCACTAGTATGCATTTTGAAGAATTTTTGAGGCCAGCAATACACTTAAGGGTGATTCCCAGAAATCCAACAAGAAAGACTTTACTAGTATTCGGTCAACAAGTGCAGGCTTTAGGTTGCCCAATACATTCCTGTGTCCTAAATTCACAACAATCTAAATGACCTGAATTGATGAGGGAATCTCATGGACATAGGTATACAAGATTTCCTTTTTTAACTCTTGTACACACATTTTCATTGACATACATTAGTCAGGGCCATGCTGGTGTTGGTTCAAAAAAAAATTAAAAGGGCTTCTGTTGTGGAGCAGTCTCACTCCCAAGTGCCCCTTCAGAGCAGTATATCTTCCCATTTGGCGCTTCTCCAGGTAGAGTGTTTAGCTATTTCTATATGGAGAGAAGCGGTTCCAGGTACAGACATACATGGATTCCTAAGGATATTTAGGGGCTCTGCATTTAGTTCACTGGTTCCACTGCTCACCTGTAAGCACAAAGTCCCAACCTCGATCCTTGGTACCAAAACAAACAAACAATAGCAACAAAAAACCTATTCTAAGGATATTTAACGTCTTGAGTTGCTATTAGTGTCTAGAAAGAATTAGTTTGTATAATAGAACACTAAAAAAATAATAACGGTGGTAATTTCTGGTGATAATGAATGCTGGGAACCCATGGAGACAGCCAAGGTCATGCAGACTACCCACCAGAGATGAGCCCACTAAAAAATAACTAATAGAAAACTGGATACACAAGGGTACTTTTCAGTGAATTTCATAAAGCTTCTCTCTTTTGCTAATTGAATATTGGCTTAATAGACCATGGAGCAGAGTATCTGTGGTGGCATGGATGAATACTGCACCTGGGACCAGCTTTCAGTGTCTGACCTACATATTATCACTGCTGAGCAACAATTCAGCAGCAGCAAAAATCAACATTGAGTGTTCAATACACAACCATCCAATGTAGAGCAATGCCCCAGGAGAACAGCCAGCTATCTAGAGGCAGGTCATTTACACTAGACACCTTCACGTTGAGGAAGGCCATATTTGTCCTTTTCAAAATTTACATCTACTTTCATAAGTTTTCCTCTCAAGTTTACCTCTTGAAGCACTACCAGCTCCTCAGAATGCCATAGCATTATGCATAATATTGACCAAAGGGCCCGTTATGTTTTAAATATGGAATGAAAAGGAGCACAGGCACATTGGCCTTAACATGTATATCAAAACAGAGGTAAGTGGCCCAGGAGAGCAGTGGAAGTCTTGTCTGAAGCCTAAATAAGGAAAGACATGGTGTGAGACTAGATTTCCATCCTCTATGATGTGGTATAGATAGATGTTCAGTCAACAACTAAACAATGACACTGTATCCTAAATATCTATGGCACACAAGTCTCCAGAGGCAAATGCAAAACCTGACAGTGACTCTTCTCTGTATCACCTCCAATGTTGCTTTGGTGGAATTTATTCCTCTCATCTTGCACACTGACTTTTCTTTCATGAAGACAAAACAAAACACAACAGGGAAATCCATTTGGTGTCCAAATATGCACCCAGAAGTACAGTAAAGTTATTCTTTACGGAGCAAAACTTTGACCCATTGGAAATAATACTTAATGGGTCAATATTTTCTCTAAAATGGATTTCTTGCTATTCCTCAAAAAAATTGAATATATGGGTAAAAATGAGAATTAACTCATGACATATACTGGTACAAATTCCTCAATGTTGAGTGTGATTGTGAGCTGTATATAAAATGTACCAATAAAGAATTCAATTTAAAAAACTGAATATTCTATCTTCCCTGTAGTTGTTCCAATTCCCTTTATCATTTGCCCTTTCCTTCATTCCTACCCCCTAAATAGCATGCACCTTGGCTCCCAACTACTCAGGAAACTGAGGCAGGAGGATCACTTGAGACTGGGAGTTTGCTGTTTCCCTGGACAACATAGCAAGATCTAGTCTCAAAAGCAATAAAGCAAAAATAGCCTTTAATTCCCTAGTAAAGTACTACTGCTTAGTGTTCAGCTCGTGTTCTTCAAGGGAACTCTAAGTAGGACAGATCCTATGATTCTACAAAGAAAGAAAACTTGCTGCAAAATGTAGTGAATAACTTTTTGTTATATTGAAAGTTTCTAGTCATTGTCTTTGTTTTTTCAAGATAGCAAGTGAAAGTAAATTTTTTATTCAATGCAGTATACAGATCTGAAGTATACAACACAATATGTGTTTAATTTATATATCCTTCTTGCCACCAAACATTAAAGATAAGTTCTCTCTCCTCTTTCTGTAAGTCAAATAACACTGCTTCAGCCTACCCCTTCATCATATCTCCTGTGACAATCTTCTGATAGGTCTCCTCCAGTGTTTTAACTTCCTTAAATAAGTCTTCATTACCACTGCACAACCCATCTAACTGGCAGATCTGAATTTGCCTCTCGCCTCCTTAAATGTCTTCAGTGGTACCTAAAATTGATCATGAAGCTCCTTCTCCTGATACACAGGCCCTCTGAGCTCTAAACCTATTTACTTTCTGATCTCATTCTCTGCTCCCCTTTGGAAGTTCTCACATCACAACTTGCCATCTTTTATCTTCTACACTGGCTTTTCAGTCCACTATGCTAGAATGTTCCATTTGAAACTGCCCTTCACCCCTGCCTACTTTCTTGGATAAATTTTGCTAATTTTTAAACTTCAGATAGAAGCTTTCACTCTCCAGGGAGCCTTTCCTAGCTTTCCCTTCCCCAAATGTGCCTGGCATTACTTGTCCACATCTCCTTTGTTCTAACTCCTTGACATTGTAAGCATCAGTTCACCTGTCAATTTGGTCATAAAGGCAAGTGATGTACTATGCTTCCCCACATCTGTAATGAATACCTTATTACCTGAGTAATACTATTCTATTAGTAAATTGTTGAGTGACTAATAAAGAGGAAAGTAATATTTAAGACACTTTACAACTGGGTACGTAAAAATTTAAAAAGGACAGCTTTGGACAAAACTAAATCCTACATATTTGAATATATGCCCTAGGGTAAACAGATCACTGCTGTAATCATGTTTGATTTCCTACGAGTGTGACACCCAGACATCTGCTATTGGTGATTAAACTGCTCTGACGCAGGCAGCACCCCGTGCTGAGGCCTGGCACTCTGTGGTGTCCTGGTTACCACAGCTCAGGGAGCAGTACTGAGCCATTCTCCCCAGTGGTCCCTCATATCACACAGCTCAAGTTGCTAGGTTCTGTTTTTTCTAAATATTCAATCTTGAGTATTGTCTAGTTTTTTATGTCATTACTTAATGTTCTAGTTTTCCAAAAGTAAGCAGTTTTTGCCTTCTATTTCCTGTCTTCCAGAGATGTCTGTGCCACTGCCAACTTTTTCAAACTGGTTCTGGACTCATTACTCAGCTTTGGAATCTCCATGAGTCACTTACATCAGACCTGAGACTTCTTTTGGACTAAAAGACTGTGAATCTGCTTTTCCTGTCTCTTGGCCTGGCCTCCAGCTGTGGACCTCCCTTCAGACTCATCCCCCATAGCTTTACTTGAACTCAGTACCCTGACCTACCCCTGGCCAGCCTCATCTATATCAGAATGCCATGGAAAATGTCTCCAAAATTATTAAGCTTTATTGATTTATAAATTCATGTTTTGTAATGCCGAGTTTTCATAAAATGAGTTGGACTTGTGAAAGGAAGCAGGATCAAGTTTAGTAATGAATGTGGAGATGATAACTTCACTCTATGTAGGCCAAAACAATTTATAACTTTGTATAAGACAGATTAGAGTCTGGGGAAAAATAAACCCACCTTAGAGACCTAGTGGGATCGAACAAGTTCTCTAACATTAGGGACTTTACTGTACCATTGAAAAAGACCTACAGAAAATCTCTTATAAATTCACTGAAAAATATACAAGGTAGCATCTCGGCTCACAAACACTGTCATTTAAAACAGTATGACTTTCAAACAAAAGCATTGGCAAAATTTCTTTTTTATTTGCAAACTCTGCATCAGGTGACAAACAGCTAGAGCCATCCTTCTTGCACAGAAACAAATTGTGGCCATATTTTCCAGAATTGTGGAATGAATTAAGTTCATGAACCAAAGAACCACTATATTTACATGGTGGCAAATTCCTAGTTTACTGGTCTTCCTCTAACTGTATGAGTTAAATTATTTTATTAGCATATTGATTTAGTTCATTCAAGTGCCCTCCAAATGAAAACTATTTTTTGCTTCCCTCAAAATCTCCAGAATAGTACTGATAGGAAAAAGAAGTTAAAATTTGTTCCTGAAAATAAGACATGGGCAGTATTTATAAACAATATATTAGTAATGTTTCCTTTATATTCTGGATCAACCTTATGGCATGTTTCTAATGCATTTGCATTTTCCTTCTATGTGACTTACCAGTTTAATAAGACTTCTCTAATGTGCACAGGATAATATATGAGCATATTTTGTCATATATGGATGCCTTCTGCCTTTATAGAGATTATGGAAGTTAGCTACCTGCTTCAAAATATCCATCCTTGCTTTCCCTCCTAGGAAAAATATGGATAGCCAAACTCTTTTCTCATTATCAGTAGTTTCTAAATCACAACCGGAAAATGGCCAACCAAGCCATCTTTGGCTGACTTTTTACAGAAACAATTTCCTTTCATTTCCTTGTTATTACTTAGTCATTATGAAGTTTACTGAGACATTAAATTGTTTCATCTGCAGCTTTTCATGGAAGAGAATTGGGTTTTGCTGAGTAAAATGCAGCATGCTGCCTTCTCTATGATGATGATATCGATTTCTTTTAATGGTATCTGGTTTGGGGGTATACACTGCTATTGAATTATTATGTTTCTTAGAATGGAACACTTAAATGGATCTAAGCCTTTTTATGTATTGAAATACTTCTGAGTATCATATTATTTACAACAAAATAAATTACAAGTATGTGAATAAAGTATTGGTTGTATACTTCTTTCTCCCCACTAATTTGAATGTTGCATCTAGTATTTCAACTTTTCTATAATGAGATAGCATTATATCCACATTGAACATAGCTTGTGAATGCTGTCAATTAAAATTTAAAGGTAAAAAAATGTTGTTTAGAATAAAATTGGACAAAAAACAAACAACAGAATGTTTAAAATCATTGTTTTAGAAGTTTCTTTTTTGTGAGCCCAGAAAAATCTCATTGGAAACATTCTTTTTATGAGCTATCACTTGTAGCTGAACAAATTATGTTTAGACTAGTTTTGGGCATTAATTCTTTTTTTTTTTTTTTTTTTTTGAGACAGGGTCTCACTTTGTAATTCAGGCTGGCTCTGAGCTCACTATGTAGCCTAGGCAAGCCTCGAACTCAGCAAGCCTCCTGTGTCTGCCTCCCGAGTGCTGGGATTACAGGCATGAGCCACCACGCCCGGCTGGGCATTAACTCTTCATTCAACCTAAAAGAGGAATTTTAAAACATCTTTATCTCAGTCTATGGAGAAAGTTTTTCCTAACCTCCTAATTTGAATATGCTAATAGACTGTTTTGCACAATCTGATGGCAGTCACATCCTGGGGTCCCTAGAGTTGTGTCAGAAGCATCATCAAGACCATGGTCCCATCACTACTCTGTGTAGCCCCCCACCAAGGTGAGCACAGCATGACTGAACACCTTCCCAAAGAAAATGTTTGTTCATGCCCTAGTTTCAAAAATATAGAGCATACAACACCACATCAGGCTAGGGCTATGAAACAGATATCCAAGGTAAATATATTATCACTTAAAAGAGTCACAGCTGATGCCAGGTCCTGTTTCTTGACACTGGAACCAATGATGTTATCATCAATAATAACACAATATAAACTACTATTTGAAGAGATATTTACATTTCAGGATTAAAAAAAAGAAAGTGATGCTAAAAAATACCCAAAAAATTTCACAACGGAAGAAAAGTGAGACCACAACAACAAGCAAATAAACTAAGAGTTAAATTTCTAGTAAGTCCTATAAAGTGCTGAACATAGTAGATCCAACCAAACTTGAAACCAAGCTTGAGGTGATGGTACTATACAGACAAGAAGCTGGCCTCAGGCAGTTTAAGCAACATGGGTTCGTTTCAGTGAGGAGCTGTGAGGCAGAACTGAACACTAAGTGCCACCGACGGAAAGACTACTGTACAGATGTCAGTGACCCTCACGCTCTGTCGCCACAGGGTCTCTGCACAGGCACCACTCCAGCTCCATCCACAGCACTGTGCAGATACATAGAAGGCCATGTAAATGCTGTGAATTGGGGGCAGTGAAAAAGCCACCAGGACACAAAGCAACCAATGTTTCTAGGGATTCTACTGACAAATTTTCAATAGCAGCCAAAACAAATGTTTTTGGCTAAGAGCACATCAGCAGAGGAGTGCTTTCGACATGTTTACAGCTAATTCACATCCCAAAAAAAGAGGTTGAAAAACAATAAGTGGATACAACTTCCTCATAAAAAATTAGGGTTGCATAGATATTTCCTGTATCTGAGCTAATTGACTCATAAGAATTCACTTAAAGGCCGCTATAAAAAACAACAATGATGCAGTTTAAGACTTGCACTTTCCATTGCAATAAAGCCTATATCTCCTATTGTATTTGATGACCAAATAAATTAAAAATCCTATCTGAGATCAATTCTACCATCTGAAACTTTAAAGTTTCTTTTAGGAAAAGCTATAAATCATTTATTTTGGGGGGCTCGGACTGGAGGGTCCACTAAGAATCACAGAAGGTGAATTAGAAAAGAGTATTTAATCTTAAAATATAGCTTATACTTCTGAAAAATAAACAGCAGTATACACATCATTGTTTCTCTTGAGGAAAAAAACAATAAAGGATGCTTCAAAATTCTTAATTCAAATCACATAACTATAATGACAAGATGTGCTTCAGAAAATTGTGATTACATTGGAAAGACAAATGCACACCCTTGTTCATAGCAGCTCAGTTCGTGATAGCTCAATCTTGGAAACAACCCAAATGTCCATCAACTGGAGAGTGGATAAAGAAGATGTGGTTTTTTTATAAAATGGAGTATTACTCTGCCATAAAGAATGACAAGATCAATACATTTAGGTGCAAATGGAGACACCTAGAGGATATACTAATAAGTGAAATCAATAGATCACAGATAGACAATTTCCTGATCTTCTCTTTGGCATGAACACCTGTAGATGCAAATGAGTTCTAGAAAGTAGGACAGCTTTTATAGAGTGCAAAATTTCTATAGGAAACTTGGTGTGGGAATGTGATGAGGGGAAGGAATAAATATGATACAGAAAGAAAATAAAAGAGCATGTATAAAGGGGGTGAGGAGGTGTGGGTGGGTAGGGATATGGGTAAAAATGAGAATTAACTTGTGTCATATACTGGTACAAATTGCCCAATATTATACATGATTTTGAGATGTATATAAATTGTACCAATAAAGAATTCAATTAAAAAAAGAAAATTGTGATTAAACATATATTTGATACCTTTGCAATCTTTAATTTTGTATGATTCCAGTTACACACCATTAGGGAAGTAAAGACTAAAATGATAACTGGCTAGTCACAGAGAGTTGAGGGAGAGGAGAAAGTAGACTAGGTGACATATGTGGGCATTTTTAGGACAGTGAAGCTCATCCATGTAATACTGAGATAGTGGGTACATAGCATTCTTTTCTCAGAATCCACAGAACTTCACATCAAAAAATGTGAACCTGGGGCCGGAGGATTAGCTCAGTGGTTCCGGCGACTGCCTCCCAAGCACAAGGCCCTAAATTCGATCCCCGGTAACCACATACAATGCTGGGCGTGGAGACTCACGCCCACCAACCATCAATACCACATACCACAGTGCCGGGCGTGGTGGCTCACGCCTGTCATCCCAGCACTCGGGAGGCAGAGACAGGAGGATTGCTGAGCTCGAGGCTTGCCTAGGCTACATAGTGAGCTCAGAGCCAGCCCGAACTACAAAGCGAGACCCTGTCTCAAAAAAAAAAAAAAAAAAAAAAAAACGTGAACCTGAATGTACATGAAACTTTTACATATCTTTTAAAATGTCTGGGGCTTGAAGGTAGAAAGAGGCATTCAATGGGAAGAAAATGTGCAAAGGGAAAAAGGAAAGGATAAGTAGGGAAAAGTAAAGATGGAAAAGAAAAAAAATGATGATAAAAAAGGAAAAGCTTATTTCTATAGGGGGTGGGGCTGTGGGGAGGGCAGGGGAATGGGAAAAGATGAGAATGAAGATGTGTCATGGGCAGGTACAAATTCTTAATGTTGAATGCGATCATAATGTATGTATAAAATGTAGTGATAAAATCCATTTAAAAAGAAAGAAATACAGGCTAGCTATATTACAAATCACCAGAATGAGAGTAAAAGAGACAAAAGGCAAAAAGAACTGCTCATAATCATGCCCTCTGACTGTTTTATTTCTCATAGAGATACATGGCTTAGAGATAATAATTCTGATAGTGGTGCACAGGTCTACAATAACCAAACAATAAGTGGATAGCAGGTGGTTGGAACCAAGTTTCTCAATGTTGGGGGCAAGTTTCCAAGAGAACAGGAATCTGCTATGAGCTACCCAATAATTATACTTGGAGATATCAGTATGACCTCATGCTAGCTTATAGAGATACATATTGTGATGCATAGAAATATTTACAGACATGCTATGTACAAAGGGTAACATACTGTACACACATATATTTCATCACTCTGCGGTCTAAGAAGACCTAACAGTATCATGTTGACTAACACTTCTCTAAAGGCTTTGGACCAGAACTGCTTCAGATTACAGAGGTTTTGTTATTGTTGTTCTTGTCTTTCTTTGGATTTGGGAACATTTACATTGACTTTCCCAGTGAGCACTTGCAATTTAAAAATTTGAAATCCAAAGCCAGATTTCAGGGCATTTGGGGCTTCGGATACTTGAGTCAGAGTTGCTAACTCTGAACTACTCTCCAACAAAAGACATTAAGGCTTCTTGGAGAAATGGTTGATTCCAGAACTAAAGTAAGAAATATATAAAATAAGCTTGGAGCATCTTACAGTGTCAAACATGAAGAAACACACACACACACACACCCCTCAGTGTTAATAGGCATAAGTCAAAAGGACATAGGAATAATCTGAAAGAGCTCTCAGCATCCAATGTTGGGACACTGACTAACTTTTAAATTAGTGAAACAGTATTAGATTATAATAAAAGCATGTAGTACCACAAACCTGGAAGATCATACTGATATAAAGCATCAATCAATGAATTAATCAATCAACAAAAGATAAAAAATCCTGTATGAAGAATTCCAAATACTTTTGTAGATATTCCACACATAGAGATGGGAAAATGTAAGTCTTCACTCCTCAAATACAGGTTGTGTTTGGTGACTTTTTCACCAAGAATACATGTGGCAAGAGGCAGGAGAAATGTCCTCTTTGCAGTACAGAAATTTTTTTTTTTTCCTTTTGAGACAGGGTCTTGCTTTGTAGTTCAGGCTGGCTCTGAGCTCACTATGGAGCCCAGGCAAGCCTCGAACTCAGCAATCCTCCTGTCTCTGCCTCCCAAGTGCTGGAATTACAGGCATGAGCCACCATGCCCGGCTGCAGTACAGAAATTTAATAAACATTTCTTCAACCCAGTAATCAAGGTCAACACTAGCAGTGATGGAGCATGTTGGTAACATGTACCTATGGTATATGATAAAATATCATTATTATCTTTATCAGTTTATCTTTTCATTCAAAAGCCCTAATCTAATAGGGAGTAATACATCAGATAAATCCAGTAAAGGCTGTTGTATATCTGACAAAGGCTCATAAAAACAGTCAAGTGATCAAAAAACAAGAATATCTCGGTCCATGACAAACAAGAGATGCTTAAATGTGACAAGGTATCCTAGATGAGACCCTGGAACAGAAGGACACTGAGTACAAACTGAGAAAATTAGAATAAACTATAAGCTTTAGTTAATAATACTGTATTAATACTAATTCTTTAATTTTAACAAATGTAGCACATTAATGTAAGAGGTTAAGACTAGGGGAAACTAGGTGTGGGGTATATTGGTATTCTCTGTACTAGCTCATTTTTTTCTGTAAATATAAGACTACTCCTGAAATCTATCTGTGGCCTGGGAATTTACCTTAATGGTACTGCATCTGCCTCACAAGAGCATGGTACTGAGTTCAGTTTCTGATGCCAGAAAAAAAGAAACAGTATTAACATTTATTTGTAAAAAAAAAAAAAAGTAGTTTCTTACATAATTCTTTGATGTAAAGCCAATTTGCATACTCTACCTGGATGATAGTAAAGTAAGTCTTTTTTTTTTTTTTTTTTTTTTTGAGACAGGGTCTCGCTTTGTAGTTCAGACTGGCCCTGAGCTCACTACGTAGCCCAGGCAAGCCTCGAACTCAGCAATCCTCCTGTTCTCTGCCTCCCGAGTGCTGGGATTACAGGTGTAGCCACCACGCCCGGCAAGTAAGTCATTTTTAAAGAATGCCTATTTAGGGGCCAGAGATTGAGCTCAGGTGGTACCACCCCTACCTTGGAAGCACAAGGGCCTGAGTTTAACCCCTGGTACCACAAAAGAAAAGCCTATTTATGATATAATGAAAATATTAATCAATGATGATCTTCTCCACTAAGTTTTTTGAAATTGTTGTTTGATACTATTCAGGTTTATAACTAGATGTCCCCCCAAACTTCATGCACACATAGATGGGGCTCCAGAGAAGGATAAGACAGTCACCATTGAATCAGTCCACTGGAGGATTTACAGTCAGGTGTAATGTTGGCAGGAAGAGATCCTGGGGGGGCGGGCCTGGAAGTGGATCTTTCCCTCTGCTGAGCTACAAGCTATTTCTCCTCTGTCCTGCCCCTCCACCCTTCCTTGGAGCCAAATGACTCTGGACTGAAATCTCTACAAACTGAGTTAAAATAAATTTCTCCCCCTTTAAGTTGCCATGTCAGAGCTGCCTGATTCAATGACTATTTTCCCACTTCGACCCTGAGGTCATAGAATTACTTAATCTGTAGGAATGGTTAGTACAAGAAAGATGCTACAAATCTTTCCATAACTTCTAAATAAATATATCTCTTCTTGCTAGGCACAGTGTGCACACCTGTAACTCCCACACTCAGGAGACTGAGGCAGGAGGGTTGCTTGGAATTCAAGGTCAGCCTGAAATACATCATGAGACTCTGTCTCAAACATCTCATAATACATATATTTAAAATACATATTATGTATGTATATTTATTTATTTCTATATATTTCAAATGATATTTGAGTACCCGTAACTATCATCTATATGAAAAACCTCATTTTTTTTATAAATTGAATTCTTTATTGGTACAATTTATATACATCTCAAAGTCATGTATAACACTGGGGAATTTGTACCAGTATATGACACAAGTTAATTCTCATTTTTACCCATATCCCTACCCACCCACACCTCCTCACCCCCTTTATACATGCTCTTTTATTTTCTTTCTGTATCATATTTATTCCTTCCCCTCATCACATTCCCACACCAAGTTTCCTATAGAAATTTTGCACTCTATAAAAGCTGTCCTACTTTCTAAAGCTCATTTGCATCTACAGGCGTTCATGTCAAAGAGAAGATCCGGTAATGGTCTATCTGTGATCTATTGATTTCACTTATTAGTATATCCTCCAGGTGTCTCCATTTGCACCTAAATGGATCGATCTTGTCATTCTTTATGGCAGAGTAATACTCCATTTTTATAAAAAACCCACATCTTCTTTATCCACTCTCCAGTTGATGGACATTTGGGTTGTTTCCAAGATTGAGCTATCATGAACTGAGCTGCTATGAGCAATGGTGTACATCTGTCTTTCCAATGTGAGTTTTTAAATTCTTTTGGGTATATTCCTAGCAGGGGGATAGCCAGGTCAAATGGAACCCATAGTCCTAGTTTTCTGAGAAATCTCCACAAAACCTCATATATTTTAACATCACAGGATAATTACCACAGGTACCTGGAAGTATTCATGCTCATCACTACCAGGAAACTTTGTAGTCATTAAACTTGTGTACTAGATCTTGGATTTCAAGCCTTAATAAACTGTATATAACAAAATGTTTAAAACTATTTTGATAAATGTCTTTTGTTAATATAATTTTCCTAGAAATTTTAAATTTTAAATATTTGATTTACTCTTTCATGTACCTTTTAGTAGTCTCTGTGAAGCCTATGGATTCATTTACTCTGTAAATGAATCCATAGGCTTCACAGAGACTACTAAAAGGTACATAGCAAACAACGTTAAGAATTCTTACTTAAAAGGTATCATTAGGAATATTTTAATATGCAGTAACATAAAATGAATTGTTATTTTGATTGAACTAAGGTATCAATTTACTAATCCATGATCTCTAAATTGGACATCATATATTTCTTAATATATATCCATGAATTGACCTATTTTAGTTAACTCTGTAGATCAGTTCTTCAGATTTGAATGATCAAAAGAAAATTGTTTTCTACTAAATCATGTCATTCTCTAGTATTTCACCTTCTGCGGAGAAGATGCTAGAAGTAATTTTTTTAAGCCTCCTTTTACCAGATTTATTCTAATTACTTATGCCTGTAACTGGTTTAGGAGACAAAACCTTACAGAGCTTTTGTGTCACAATTAGGAATAAAACTTACTAGTAGATACACAGTTATTTATATTCACAAAGAGATATGAATACTTGATAATAGTTCTTTCCCTAAAGTGAAGTTTCAATAAGAGAACTATATGATAGGAAAAAACGTCCAGGAGGATGCGGAAAGCACACAGCCAAAGAAACCAAAATCTCTACACTTTTGCATCTATAGTTATCTCTAAACTTGGATGAATCATTTAAATCTAGTATCAGACCTTCCCATGCCTCAGCTTTTTATTTGCCAAAAAAGAAACAATAACAGGTGCTTGTCATCTGTGTGTGGGAGGTGAAGCAGACATCTCCTGGGTATCAAATGCTTTTTGTTTGCTCAAGTGTCATAGGCCACACTCAGTAGTGGAAAATCCACCTCTTTACTATGACAGTTCTCACCCTGGCCTATCCAACCTTCTCATAGTGTAGTTCTTCAGGGTCTGGGCTTCCCACAACACAGAAAGAGTACAATTACAGGTGCTTTAAGATGACTCATTTTCTGATGTTAATGATCAGTATTTAGGCTAATTAAGATTTTTCTGATGTTGTTTTTTTATTTCATTTACAATTAAGTGTTGTGCTATATTTTTAAACACTAATTCCCGGCCAGTGGGTGGGAAGGGATAAGATCATTTTACTATCCTCATAGCCTATCTGGTTTCAGAGAATTGCTCATCATCTGACTGTTTCTGTGTTGAAGAGTATATGAAATGGAGAATGTTTAGAGATAGTGAATGAATTACTCTCAGCTGCCTCTCCTAATAGAGCTCTGAATCCAACAGGGCAAAGTTCCAGAACATTCTTTCTCCTTTAAGTCAATTCTCTTTTCCATCAAGACTATTAAAATTCAAGTTATATTTGCAATCTCAGTTCCTGCCCTGTATGAATTTAGAAGATTAATGAGCCTCAGAAATCAAGACACTAAAGAAATGGAAAGCACTGGACAAAATCCAAGAGGATGAAGAGGTTACAGACACTGATGGAAAAGTGCCAGATGAGGGAGACTATAGCATAACAAGGCAGAAGCTTAGGATGGCATGGCAAGGTCTGAAGATTGACTAAGCACTGGTATCTTCATGTTTCACTTTCCAGAACAAGTAAACCAGCTGAGTGCTGTTCTAACAAGGTACAAAGGTACTGCTAGGAGCTGTCCACATCAACCTACTAAGGAGAGGGACTGCAGTTAGTGGTAAAACTAAAACGAAATAGAAGATCAGGCCATTCGTATAGATTCTCTGGGTTGACTCCTGACTAGAAATTCTTCGGCCAGCATTTAATGTTCTGAAAATGATGTGAAAATATTTATAGTGAGAGCCCTAAAGGATGATTTGTGTTGCTCATGATGCTGGACAAGATTGAAACACTTGGGACTGGAACTTCCCAAAACAGCTTGGGTTGATCTCTGTTTGTGAGATCTCACGAGTTTCTGCAGATGGTCTCAGCAATAGAATACCTCTGTGGTTTGGCAGGAAGCTCCCTTTATATTTAAACATGACACCATGGATCCTTATCTTTTGTCTGAGGATGTGGTTGACAAAAGAAATAACAAATAATCCCCTATTAGTTGACTGTATGTGAAAACTGTTCACAACTGCAGAAACTGTTGTTCTAGGTCAGGGAGTCCTATTCCTTAACTGTTCTGAAAACAAAGCCAACTTTCTATCCAACTGTTACAAGCTATTCACTCCTGGAGAACCACAGAGGCAAAACACATAATTTGGGATTGTGGGTTGATCTATATTCGAAATAAGCAAACAGAATCTTCATCTTAGCCCCACTTGTCACCATTCTGTGTTTACACAAAATTCCACAGTCACTGCTCCAAAGCAAGCTACACACCACCTTCAGTGATACTCAACTGCACACACTGCCACTCCTGAAGCTCTGAGCAGCCCACCATTCACTCTCCTAGCAACAAGCCATGGAGTGCGCCACCTCCCTAAATAGACTACTGCTCTTTCCTTTCTTGTGCCCTGAATAGCTATTCTTCCTTCCAAACCCCACTGAGCCATGTCTGCCACTATGCAACCAGTATTGTCTGGTCGTGCCAGTTACCATCCTGTCTCCATTGTCTGACAACCTTGGGAGGGTGAGCGGGCACACAGAGTCACAACTCCCAGACTCTGTGTTGGTGGAGAAGCTTCCCCTTTTTCATTATGGATGTTACAGGCATTTATATAGGATGGCTTGGTCTGTAATTGGGTGAGAGGGCGGGAGCAGTGCTCGTGGTGGGGTATGAATGGGCGCAAGGGCAGAAGTAGCATTTAGTAATGTATACTTGGTTTGTGTCATCTGCATCACCTGCATCATCTGCGTCACCTGCGTTGCTGTGGCTTCTAAAGGGGTCACTGTATCTATTCATCTTCCAGAAGTGGAAAGAGCTAGAGAAAGATTTGGCCACAACACCACTAACCCTGAAGTTACTTTTGGCTCTCTCCCTCACAGCATTAAATAACATATTAACTTGGGTTGTTTCTTCATGTGACTCTCTGAAGAACAATAGTTATTTTCCAAGACTTTTAATACTCCCTGGCAAAAAAATAAATTCAATGATGAATTAATAAAGAAACAAATAGTCTGCTCCTCCGATCAAATTCGTTTTCTCAACTAGCATGATTACGTGCTGACATACCCAGGTGTACAAGAAGTCTCTATTACCTGGATTTGTCATTTAAAGCTATTTTTCTAGCTCAGAGACGGTGCTGGTTCAGTTTGGCAAGTGCAGTATGCAGCAGCTCCCTTCGCCCATTCTTATCAACACCACCTGCTACACAGAAGCAAGACAGAGCAAGTCTGACTGGTCCCTGGCAAACATTACTGAGCAGGCTAAATCCCCAGCTCTGCAGTTCATCATGAATGCTGGAACCCTGGGTGCTTATACTTAGAAAGGCTATTAAAGACCTATTCTGCTTACCCAAAGAAGGAATCTTCCCCATAACACCCAAGAGAGATATATGCCTAACATACCCCTGCTTGAAAATATTTACACACAAAAACTCGACTCTGTGAGTTATGTATGAAATTTGGTGACACTTGTGGAAACTTAATGAATAAAAAAATATAACATATATAGCACAGTACCTAATGGGTAATAACGGTTCAATAGATATTCATTTAATTAATGAATTAATAAGGAAAATAATAGCCTATTGTCAATAATGCCACTATCATCATTATACACTCTCAAATCCTTTTATTTTACTGACAATTATTTCTTTTAAGACATAAAACAATACACAGTGGAGAAAATAGTCTGCCTAGGACAGTTTAGTTTAAAAGGCAAAGGCTATGCATGTGATGATGATGTGTGTGTATGTGACCATGGTAACAAAGCTCCCACTGCAGACAGTGCCCATTGTGAGGACTCTAATGTCCATGCCAAAGGTGTCTCCAGTTCTCTGATGCCAGAATACTACTGAACATGGAGCCAAAGTGGGAAGAAAAACTCTTTTCTCCATCTCATTTTATATACTTTGTCACTTGTACGTTGAAGCAGTCTTGGTACACCCAGAGTCGTCCAAGCATCCATCCCTCAGCTAAGCTGATCCAAGAAAGCTGGACTCTGAGTCACCTTCCCCATCTCCAATTTCTTTAAGACACAGTTATTAATCACCTACAGTACTTAACCTCACTTGGGAAGAATAAACATATACAAACTTGACTAGAATAGAAACTATTTCTACATTAGTTGTAATAAATTCCCATCTAGGCAAGGAAATTATCTAAAGGAAACAGTCTGCAGGGACGCAGCTGGCTAGAACACAAACACCTTCCAGTGTCGTCAGAGAGGATAGCTCAGTAACCAAGAGCCACAGCTCTGCACCATCACCTTTCTAAACACAGGTTGAGCTTTGCAGTTACAAAACCCACTAACCCATCCTGACCACTTCCCCAGCAAAGAACATTCTGGGCTTAAAGTGTGTTCAAAACTCCACCTCAGGCTCATGTATTTACAACTGTGAAGTAGCTCAGAGTACAGCCCTTGCCTAACATAGTTCCAAACCTCAGTACCACAAAAAAAAAAGAGAGACAGAGAGAGAGAGGAAGAGAGAGAGAAGGGAAAGGAAAGGAGAAAGGAGGAAATGGGAAGGGAAGATGAGGGGGAAGAAAACTGGGGGAGGAAAGAAGAGGAGAAGAAGAGATGAAGGCAGGAGAAAGAAGGGAAATCATTCCACAATAAGAAAACAGTCTTTAAAAATTTGAAATAATATGTTAATTAAAAATTCTGGAATCTTACTGGGTGTGGTGGCTCATGCCTGTAATCCCAGCACTCAGGAGGCAGAGACAGGCAGATTTCTGAGTTCGAGGCTTGCCTGGGCTACTTAGTGAGCTCAGGGCCAGCCTGAACTACAAAAAAAAAAAAAAAAAAAAAAAAAAAATCTGGAATCTTTTCCTCCTTGACAAAGAGGTTCTGCATGTATGTGTGTGTGTGTGTGTGTGTATACATACATACACACACACACACACACACACACACATAGCCCGGCAACCAGAAAAACTATCACTCCTTTGCTTAACACTAAGTAAGTGTATCAATTACCACATTCCACTATGAGAAGGGAAATAAATTTAGGGCTAGGGATTTAGCTCAAGTGGTACCTTACCAACCTTGGACATACAAGGACCCGAGTTTGATCATCAGTACTGCAAAAAAAAAAAAAAGGTAGATAACTTTATTGTTTTTGAGCACCAGGTATCAAACTCAAGGCCTTTTTGCTTACAAAAAGCGCGGTACCACTTGAGCTAAATCTCTGGCCCAAATTTAGTGATTTTAAACAAATTTATGATCACTTAATTCTTTTTTCTTCTTTTTTTTTGAGACTGGGTCTCATTATGTAGTATGTACTAGCCTAGGTTTGTCTCGAACTGGCAATGATCCTCTTATCTCAGCTTACCAAGTGATGGGATTACAGGATCATTTTAATTCTTTAGGTCTGGAATCTGACAAGTCTCATAGGCTAAAATTATGACATTGCCAGGGAGGGAGAGGTGTGCACTGCTGTAATCCCAGCACTTGGGAGACTGAAGCAGAAGGACTGCTTCAAGTTTGAGGCCAGTTTAGGCTGCATACTGAGTTCAGTTCCATGTTGGGCTTTATAGCCAGAATCTGACTCAAAAAACTTAAATCATGACATCAGTAGTGTTCCGCTGCCTTCTATAGGCTTGAGTGGAAAGCCATGTCCTTGCCTTTCTAGCTTCTGAACCTACCACAACCTTAGGTTTGGGACCCCTTCCAGCCTGAAAGTTTGCAATGGCTGACTGAGTCTCCCATATTTCATGACTTTAGCACGAATTCTTCTGACTCCCATTTACCTTCGAAGGACACTTATGATTATTTTAGGCCCACCCAGAGAATCAAGGGTAATCTCTCAATTTTAAGGTCAATTGATTAGAAAGTTTAATGCCATCTAATTCCCTTTTGCTATGTAAAGTAAGGTACCCACTGGCTTGGGATTTAGGACGTGAGCATATACCTCCTGTAGTAAATAGACTGTATACACATGTACATATGGGTTCTGCAGAGATGCAGCCTCCCTGCAGGCAGCATTTTATCTTATCATGCAACATTTGTACTCCTCCTGAAATGACAGCTTTCAGATTGCTCTGGTTCTGCCAGGAGTCATTCCAAGACACATATGTATGTTCGTGAAGTGGCCTGTCAACGTGTGCCCTACAGTCTGCCTTCTCCACATCAAACGCCAGTCCCACCCTTGCATTATGTGACCTACACTTCAGTGTCCTCATTCACACAATGACAATGGGAGTAGTGGGGCTATTCTGAGGCGTTAGTGAGTCACTGAGCACTTCAGAACATGCCAAGTACCCACTATGGGCTACCTGGTTCCCTTGATTTATTTATGACCAAGAGCTCACACAGGAATCTCTCCCAGGACAGAAATGGTTAGTCCAAAAGATTGTCTATTTCTGACCTCAGAGCCTCAAGAAATATATATTAACAAATGATATATATATATATATCTTATTAGTATTTGTTCATTTTATAGATACTAGGTTTCATTATGGTATTGTACATGTCCATAATGTATATGTTGATCATATTTATCCCCATCCCCCATTACCCTCTCTTACATATCCTTCCTTTCATTCCCTTTCTCTTATCTACTAATAGTCCCTTATATTTTCATATCTTCTGAAACATTATTTTTAAATTTATCTTGGCATATTTATTTTTCTCCATTTTACCAGGCTGACTATAAGGTTATCTAGTTGTACATAAAGAATGAGAAACCCTGCTGGTTTTCTGCACTGGAATTTATGAACTAAACCAGAGAATCTTCACCCTCAGAGAAATTACCACCTTATCATCAGTAAGACAAAGATGGAACCCAAATAAATTAATAATTAAGTTAATAAATACATAATTCATGAGTTCCAGATTCCCAGATAACTTGAATCTTAAAGGAGAGATTATTGTTTTAATTCATTTTTATCTTTATTGGTACACAGTATAGACACATCATGATCACACTCACTATTGGGAATTTGTACCAGTACATGACACAATTTAATTCTCATTTTCCCCATTCCCCTATCCACCCCACAGCTCCCCGCCCCCCAAATACATAAGCTTTGTTTCCTTTTTTTTTATTACTATCATAGTTTTTATTTACCCCTCATTACTCACTCCTCCATTTTAACTTTTTTTTTTTTCTATCCTGAGTGTAGAAGTTTTGGAAACAACTCTACAGTTAACACCAAGAAAGTTGCACAGAAACGTGTCACCTTAGTGAACCTCTTGAAGACTTTAACCACACAACTGTACCAAACCACACTTATTAATCTTCTTGTAAATCTCTCCTCTACTACCCAGGGACTGATTCCAGGAAATAGCTAGATGGTAACTAATTTATCTCTCTAGCTTTCTTGTGCTGAAGAATTATCCAATAAATAAAGCTCAAAGACAATCCCAAGAACAGATGATGGTTCAGTTCAACAGCTACGCACTGTTTAAAACAAGTATTACAGAGGGCCTGGGATTTAGCTCAAGTGGTTCTGTGCCTACCCTGAAAGCACAAGGGCCAGAGTTCGATCCCCAGTACCAAAAAAAAAAAAACATTACACTGAAAATTCTTTGTACTTTTACTATGAGAGCTTGACAAAAGGTCATTTTCCTTCCCAGGAAGTGGCAGCCACACTGGAACCAGGAAATATATCTCTGCCTGTTCTACTTTCATCAACCACATAATCCAAAGCACCTAGGAAACTGACAATTCCTGAATGTCAACACCACACAGAATATGTGCAAACCTGTAATTATCAAATGACATTATCAAATACAGTAATTGTTCCCAATGCATTAAACTATGTAATTAATGAACTAAATATTGACTGGCTAGTACCCTATTACAAAATGATTAATTGAATCCCCAGATATTCCATAATTTTCATCATTCATAATTTTCACACCTAAGAAAATGCCCTAGACTCGCAGTTTTCTATTATTTTTATAGTCAGGATGAGTTTTTTATTTAGTGTAAAATAGTATAGCCAGGTTTTATGAAGAAAGAGGTTTAATGTTTGTATGTAGGTACTATTTAGAAATATTGGGGTAAGAATCATATTAATTAGTTATCATATGTATTAAGATTTAGATCAGATTTATAAGCCCATTTCACTTATTAAATGAAATATATTTTTCCTCTTTGATGTAAAATTTTACCAGGAAAAGATTAAAAGTTGGTACTTGAGAGAAGCTGAAATGGCTATTAGAGAAGACAGGAGAATGACCATATTTTAGGAGTATCATTCAGCCAACAAACATTTTTTTCTTAAAATTAATAAATATTTTATTGCATAGTCATCTACATAGAGAATATTTTCTGTCTCATCTCTTCCTTTAATAACATTAAGAATCTCAACACTTTCTGCTATTTCTTTCAGGGAAACAATAGGGGATTCTATTTTCCAAAATTAAAACCCTACCACTAACTTTTTAAAAGATGAAGAGGTAGTTTGGAGATTTTAAATTACTGATAATTAATAAAACTTTAAAGACAAGGCAGAGGTACAAATCACTGTAAGAAAGATCCAAGAAATAAAATTGAAAGTGGTCATCAAATACAAAAAAAAAAAAACACAAAAACAGAATAATTTGGCACATAAAAATCCCAAATAGGGCTGGAGATTTAGCTTAGAGGTTACAGTGCCTACCTAGCAAGTGCAAGGTCCTGAGTTTGATCCCAGTAACCACATACAACAATGCTGGGTGTAGTGACTCATGCCCACCAGCAATCAATGCCACGTACCACAGTGCAGGGCATGGTGGTACATGCTTGTAATCCCAGCACTAGGAAGGCAGAAGCAGGAGGACTGCTCAGTTCGAGGCTTCTCTGGGCTACACAGTGAGCTCAGTGCCAGCCTGAACTACAAAGCAAGACCCTGCATCAAATATATAAACAAACAAACAAACTAGCCATGAACAAGAAATTTGTGAAAGTAAATCTGATGACTTTGAATGTGTCCGAGTCATAAAATGTGTTTATAAAAAGGAAAAGAATCAGGAACTTGGGATTGTTTCCCCTCCTATTCCAATCAATAGGAACTTCCTTTTCACAATGAGACTTTAAACAATTAGGGAAACATTTTGGTTTCCAGCTAATGGGCTTAATAGTGATTGCCATTTCAGGAAAAGCACTTCGACTGATTGTAGGCATGCCAAAGGTGGAAGAGATGGGGCTTCAGGAACATAAACTGTTCTAAAGGCTATACAGCTGACTTCCAGTCCCTGAGAAAATAATATCCTTCCTCTAATAATCCCTTAAAGACTTGGGACTGCCTTCATTCAGGAGGACAATGTGCTGGGCTAAGAGCAAGTGTTGTCTCAACACTTAAGCACTTAAGTGTTTATTTGCCATGCTGATGCCAGTCATACCTGTATAATAAGTGAGCATTCCTTGAGAAAATATACATACAATGGAGGTTCAAATCATTAGATATAGGTTTTCTAGTTAATAGCATGTTCAGATCTCCCATACTTTGTCCTTCTGCTTAGCATCCCAGGAGGCTTTTCAGAATTTGTGTTATGAATTGTGTCTACATCTCCCCCTCCCAAAACCTCATGCAGTCATGAGTGGGGCTTTTCCAGAGGTGGCTAGATCTAGAATGTGTGCCACTGGGATGGTTCAGTGCTAGGACTGAGGGCACTAGGATTAAGGGTGTGAGTTCTACCCACACTAAATAGCCTAGATATGACATAAGGAATAGAAAGAGCAGTGGTCGTCCCTTGCTTGCTTTGATACCTTCTACCTACCATTAACTGTTCCTTTTCTGCAAGGCCTATCTGCCATGCAATTCTGCTTTGGAGCCAGCTTATTGTTGACTGAAACTTTACAAACTGTGAGCTAAATCAACCTTTTCTTCTTTAACTTGTGAGTGTTGGGTATTTTGTCTCAGCAATGAAAAAAGTAACTAAGACATTTTGTTTTGGGGCTTTGTTGGATGGTTTGTTTTGTTTTGTTTTATTCTCATGCTCTTTATTTTAAAGTAAAGTAAGGCAGAGAAAGGACAAAGACTCTGAATCAACAATCCTTGGCCACAGATTTCATGAGCAATGTCAGTAATCTGTTATTTTGGGGGCTCCTTTTCCAAATTTCACCTTCACATTTGGCTTCCACAATGTTATATTAATATGTTATTGCCTTATGCAGGCATCAGTATTTCATTTCACCTGCAAATGTGAGCACCACAAAATTTTCTATAGATAATGATATGAATACTTCCTAAGAAGATGATAATTAAAATTAGAAAAAAAATTTTTGAAACAGGATCTCACTATCTAGTTTAAATTAGCCTTGAACTCACAATGTAGTTGAGGCTGGTCTTGAACTCACGAAATCCTCCCACCTCAGCCTCCCTAGTGCTAGAATTACAAGCATACAATACCATACCTGGCACAATTTAGAAAATATTATGGAGGAAAGATAAAAGACAGAACTAGTAAGGCATATTTGTCTGTTATATATTTGCTAAATTAGATTCTTATTTTGTTTTCTTAATAAAGTATTCCAGTGTCTTCTCTACTGATTCAGTGTCATTAATCTATTTTCAATGTGACTAATTTACCCTTTTAATTATAGTATAGTAGTTCTGTAGTGTAAAACGAGGTTATGAAAAACAGACTGTGATATACAACCCTGTCTTAGTTCACTTTTTGTTGGAATAAGTAGATATTTGAGACTTTGTAATTAATAAATTTATTTTTTACAGTTCTGGAGGCTGGCAGCATGGTACCAGTATCTGGTGAGGACCTTCTTGGTGTCTCAGACCATGCCACGGAGTATCACACAGAGCACGTTTGCTAGTTCAGGTCTCTCTCTTCCTCCTCTTACATACCTGCCAATACTATCATGAAGACCTCACCTTGCTTATCTTATCTAACCCCACACACTTCCCAAAGACAACTCTGCCAAATATCATTAGTATGTGCCTATGTGGATTAAATTTCAAAGTGGAGTTTGGAGGGGAAAAACTCCCAACCCATATCCAATCCCTACGAGTGTGATGCACACATTAGGAGTCATTTAGCTGCAAGTGAGAAAACTTCACTAGCAACCTTAATCTACTTTTTTTTTTTTAACAAAATGACAGAAACCAGTCCAGAATTGAGTCAATGTCTCAATGATCCTACCAAGGAAATGAGTTTCTTAACATTTTCACCTATGTTATCCTGGGTATGTATTCAATGTTTTCTTCAAGGTCAAAGATAACTATCAAAGCTTCAAAATTTCTATCCTCATACATGAGTAGAACTTTCATAGCATGTTGCTTGCACCTTATTTCCCACAACAAGATTCTAATGGTCATCACAGACAAGTCACTAGACTAGCAAGCAGCAACAAGATTACCACAATCACTTTACACCAAATGTGACTGATGTTCTGGATCCAACTCAATTGTCATGGAAGGCAGGCAAACAATAGAGTCTACCACAGGTATGTGTGACTCTTTACAAGGCCAAGCATGTAGCAAAGATCCTACTATTTAGTTAAAGGGTAACCCTGTGAGTCTTGCAGTCTACAATCAATGCTGGGGGTGGGGGGAACATGATTATCAGCTTTGCTGTTTCAATATCCCAGTGGATTTGTCCTCAAATTACCAGGTCCTTTTATACATAAAAGGAGTACAACCTTTAAGTCATTAGTCAGAAGCAAATACTACTGTCCATTGTACTAGCTGGCATTTGGCAAAAGGAGCAAGAAAGATAAAAGAAAATGCCCTCTACACTGGTACTGTAGGTCAGATCTGGAATATCATAAAACATGTGTGTGAAATGCTTGCTTCCCCATGTGTGGTTCTTCTGGGAAATGATGCAAACTTTAAGAGACAAGGCCTACAAAGAGGAAGTTAGATCAGCAGAGCATGTCCTTGGGGGCCTGAGACTGCTCATCCCTCTGTCTCTCTGCCCTGGCCACTGGGAGATGAACAGTCCTCCTCCACTATGCACTCCCACTTTGATCCTACACCATCACAAGGCCAAGTAACCATGGATAGAAACTCCTGAAACTGTGAGCCAGGACGAATCTACTTTCCACATCAGTTATTTATTTCATTCATTTTATCACAATGATGGGCAACTTAAAGAGAAAATTGTAGAGAAAAGGAAGTAATTGTTGGGACTATAAAGTCATTCAGAAACCTTTAGAATTGATTTCTTGGAGTTGTTTGGAAAATTCAAAGGAATAGGCTAGAGAAAGTCAAGAATATGGTAAACAAGGTTCAAAGGGTGATTCTAGTAAGGGCTCAGAAGACAAGAATGCTGACAGAAATGCAAAGAGTAAAGATTATGCTCATGAGGTTGCAAATGAAAATAACTAGGAGTTAAACTACGCTCCATGTAATTTAAATCATGGCAAAAAATCTTGGCTTCCACTTGCACACCCTGGATCTTTATGGGTCAATGCCCTTAAAGATGACAGATTAGTTTATCTGGTTGGGAAATTTCAAGGCAGGGTATCAGTCAGGGAATGACATGGAGATTGCAGGTTACTTTTAGTCAGATTGACTGAATCTGCTTTTAAAAATAAAAAATAAAGGAGCACAGCAGAAAAAGTACAAAACTTGGGAGTTTGAGCAGAAAAGGAGCCCATTTAAAGATGCTGTCAATGATGATACAGTTGCTGTAGAGATTATCCCATTAATAAGAAGCCAAGTACTTTGTCCCTTGACTACAGGAAAGATGTTTAAAAGACATTGCAGAATTGGCAAGACAGCAGCCAGTTCTTGTCTTGAAGTTGTAAAAGTTTAAACTGATTTCCAAGATTTCCCTTTGAAAAGACTACCCAGCCCTATGATTTGTTTCCCCATGTTCAGGCATCAAGGTGCTCAGGGGCTGTTGCTTCAAACTGGCCCAGGTGTGACAGGGACTACGGGCAACTTTGACATCACACACATAGTGTGGGTTCCTCAGGCCTGCAAGGTCCAAGGGCTGTGGGATCCTGAGGACTTTGAAGGGGAGCTGGGAGGGCTGGCAGTCTATCTAAATTCACAGTCCTTTGAGTCACCACCACCAGGGTGATTTACAGGGAAGCTGTGAGAGTGAAAGAGAAGCTGCCATGAGACCTCAGGAAGCCAGCAAGGCCAGAAACATGGACCATTTGCAAAGAGACACTGCAGGGGTCTCACTGAATACAATGTATTGGCCCAGCCCAGAACAGTGGTCATGTGGTCCACATACAGCAAGGCTACAGTGCTCAGAGCTACCAGGGCCCTTTGGAGCTCACACCACACAACCACATGCACCCAGTGCCAGAAATAGAGACTTAGGACTTATTGTTGGCCCTCTTGTGTTTCAGTCTTGCTTTCATCCAACTCTTCCTTGTTATTTTCCTATTCTTTTTGAGATAGGAATATTTATAGCATATCATTGTATCTTGCAAGTATGTAACTTTTTATTTTTATAAAAGCTTAAAGCTAAATGTGCCTTCAGTCTTGGAAAAGAATTTAGACCTAAACTTTTAGCAACACTGGAACTATTTAGACTTTGGATACTCATAGAGATGGACTGAACTCATTTTACACTGTGAGATGAACAGAAGCCTTTGGAAACAGTATGCTGTAGTTTGTATCTGCTATGTCCCACAAAAGCCCACTTGTTAAAGAACTCTAGTGCACAGGACTTTTGGAGGATGACAGAACCTTTAAAATGTGCAGCCTAGCGATGCTGCCAATCATTTGAAGTTTCTTTTGCTCAATTCAGATAGAAGTCATGATGACTACCCTTGGCTTTGAGCACCAATGGATCTTAGCCGTGAATATACTACTGAAGTTGTCAGTCAACACTGTTGGTTGCAAAGCTCTGCTGTCACCAGTCAACATCATCTTGAGCAAAATGCTGTATCAGTCAGCCCTGCCCATTGCCAATCTTTGTTGCTGACATTCACTGGCTGCTGGTCCTGGAACTCTCCAGGTCTGAGTAGATTTACATAACTTTGGAGCCCACACTCATGAAATAAATCCCAAGTATCTTAGCCACTGAAACAAGGCTTTATTTGAATATGACCTGTTCTGTAACACTGGAGGTCAATACGCCAGAGAAATCCTCCTAGACCAACTCAGGAAATATGAGGAGACTGCTGCTAATATAACAGGTATGGGCTTGTAACTAGTCCAAATTCAGGTCTGCTGAAAGGTCCAAATTCAGGCCTGCTGATTGGTCCAGTTAAAATCTGCCAATTGGTCCAAAATGATCTAAGCTGAAGCCTACCAATCTGAGCTTATGATCTGGTTGAAACTCAGTTCTACCACTATCATGACAGACACCCCCTGGAGTAGGTGCAGGGATTCCAAGGTAGTTACATTTGTCACAGCAGCAGGGATTTTTGATTCACAACTGCTTCATCTCTGCAAAATTGACAGAGCTAAAACTCAGGTATCAACAAGAAGGCTAACTGTGTTAGTCACAGTTACTGGAGTTTAAAGAGTTTCCCAGATATTAGTAATGGGTTCAGATCTCTTCCTGATCTCTGCCATGTTAACATGGTTTCTCCATAACTTCTTCAAACAAGTGTCTACAGTGGAGTAGCTAGCATGGGGGAGGGGCACCATGGCTGGTGCCTAGCAAACCCTACTGTTGGAATGCTTCACAGACTGCAAGATAACCAAAGGGGTGGTCGGAGGACACTAAAGCAAAATGTCCTAGTCAATCCTCAGGAGACCATGGAGAAACAAGAGGATGTAGAGAACAGTGTGACAATTTTTCGCTAAACTATGGCCTCATCTGCCATAGTTTAGCTAAAAACGTCTTCTCTTCTTTCTCTAGGAGGAAGTTAGCTCATCAAGTACAGAGCTTGGAGAGTTGGGAACCCAACACATTCCTGTCTCTCTCTCTCTCTTTTTTTTCTAGGGTATCATGATGTGAATAACTCTTCTCCACCACACACTCCTACCACAACGTTCTGTGCTGTCACAGGCTCAAGTCCAAGTAACTATGGACTGAAACTTCTGAAACTAATTAACTACAAAAACCTTTCTTCCTCATGACTTGTTTATCTGACACATTTTTGTCATAGCGACAGAAAACTGAAAAACAGTTGGAAACTATAAATAACTGTGAAGTTTCATGTTTAAAGCTTTTACAAAGGGACCTTAGATAACATTTTCTTCTGTTAACTTTCCATCAGCCTTATCCAAGCCAAACATTTCTGCCATCTACTTCATATCCCGGTAAAAGTGTCTTGGTAAGATAAGAGATCTGAAATAAAAGTTAGACCACTATTCCAATTTCACACTCCAAGAGCTCAGAAACAACATATATGTAACCTAAGAAATATCAGATCATCTTGTAAAAACATGGAACAAGAGCTCCGATTTTTAATTAAGAAATATCTTTACTTAGTACATTTATATTGGAAACTAATTCAAAATTGCCACAGAGCATGGATATGGCAATCTGGCTGATCAAGAAAGAACTATCTAGATGTTTAATCAGTATGTACTCAAGGGAAAGAAAATTGAGCTTACAATAAATTGTATCAATTATGCAGAATCAATGTTTTCTGTTCAGAATTGCCACTCCCATCACCAGATATAGTATCAGAAGTCCCCAACTGAATGACACCAAGCTTGATGCTTCATATGACTTAGGACTGACATCAGCAAAGACATGGAATAGAAAAATGAGAGGGAGGAAGAAGGAGAAGCTACTCTTATGAAAATCTCAGATGCATGGGAACATAACATACAACAGATACTGGGCCCTCAATAGCCAAGAGAAGAGTATGCATATGATACACCATTGTGCCAAGTTGTTTTTATCCAATGCAGTGTTTTTTACTGACACTGTTATCTTATCCCATAAAATTTGTTACCACCAATTAGAAAGATTTTATGTATTTGGAGAAACTCAAGAATTAAAATAAGATAAAATCTCAATCAACTCTACAAGTCAAAAATGATTAGGTATTTTTTAAAGATTAAGTCCTGATGTGAGACAATATATGGATCTATCCAAGCATTGCATATTACCCAATAAATTTTTACAATTATTATGCATTAGTTAAAAATAAAACTGATTCTTTTGGTGTGGGAATATAGTGAGGGGAAAGAATAAATATGATTCCAAAAGAAAATAAAAGAGCATGTATATAGGGGGTGGGTGAGTAGGGATATGCGTAAAAATGAGAATTAACTTGTGTCTATAATGGTACAAATTCCCCAATGTTATACATGATTGTGAGATGTATATAAATTGTACCAATAAAGAATTCAATTTAAAAAAAATAAAACTGATTCTGAAACCTTGATATTCAAAATAAATCTTTGAAATTAAGGTAACTGCTTAAAACAGGAATTTAAATGTTAAGCTGTTGAACACTTAACTTTCTTAGCCTTTTCATATTACTTCAAGTGGAGATAATCATCTACTTTCCCATTTGCTATGTCTCCAAATACTCTTACTTTCTGTCTTTATCTCAGTTTCTGCTTTAATAGCAGGCATGCACACACACGCACACACACATAGAATGCCCAAGTGTACAATGCATAGAAGAAAAGTAATGTATGAGAAAGGTTAATATATATAATTTTAAATATAGATGAATATTTACACAAATCTTAAAATCCTAGAACTTCTATCTTTAGAGTAAGGTTCACAGTTCAACTCATTTATATCACTTTTTCCCCTTTCATTTCTTCCTACAGACACAATCAAATATGTGACATGTTAAAGCAAATGAGGAATTTAGAAGACATGTTAAGAGTATTAAGAAAACATAAATTATCTGCAGAGACAACTGATCTTTTCCATATTAAACCCTGAATCATAGTTCTGTAGTTATAAACAATCACACCCTATGAATTCATATTTTTGCAATGAAATGAAATGTTAAGAGGAGAAAATGAAACACTTTGTTTTCCTTTTAGAGAAAATAAGGAAGTGGAGGGATTTGTCAATAGATTTGTCTTTAGACAAATCTAAATACAGACGTGGGATTGTTTAAGTTATTCCTGAAAGAAAAAATGAGATAAATTTCCTCTTAAACCAATTACCCCAAACTCCTATATTTGTGCTTGAGAAGAGACTTTTACGCTGGTTCCACTAAACTGAATCAAAAATTTTCTTTAGTGGGAAGGAAAAAAATGAAGGTAAAAAGGAAAAAATGAAAACAAAGCTTATTTATATGGAGAATGAGGACTGAAGGGATGGCAGAGGATTGGGAAAAAAATAAGAATCAAGATATATCCTGTGTAGGTACAAATTATGGTACAATGAATGTGATCATGTGTGTATATAAAATATATCAGTAAATTTAATTTTTTTAAAAAGAATTTTCTCTTTTTATGTTACCATCACATTTTTTCTTTACCCCTCATTACTCACTCCTCCACCACATTTCCCTTTGAATATTTTCTATTTCAAAAAATCATGATGTGTACCAATAAAGAAAAAGCATACTAATAAAGATAAAAATTTTTTTTTAAAAAGAAATTTTTTGCCGGGTGTGGTGGCTCACACCTGTCATCCCAGCACTCAGGAGGCAGAGACAGGAGGATTGCTGAGTTCGAGGCTTGCCTGGGCTACATAGTGAGCTCAGAGCCAGCCTGAACTACAAAGTGAGACCCTGCCTCGGAAAGAAAGAAGAAAAGAAAAAAGAAAGAAAGAAAGAAAGAAAGAAAGAAAGAAAGAAAGAAAGAAAGAAAGA
>PVIC010000418.1:7921-55827 GCA_004025085.1 Thryonomys swinderianus
ACCAGTATATGACACAAGTTAATTCTCATTTTTACCCATATCCCTACCCACCCACACCTCCTCACCCCCTTTATACATGCTCTTTTATTTTCTTTCTGTATCATATTTATTCCTTCCCCTCATCACATTCCCACACCAAATTTCCTATGGAAATTTCCCACTCTATAAAAGCTGTCATACTTTCTAGAGCTCATTTGCATCTACAGGTGTTCATGCCAAAGAGAATTTGTCTAAAGAGAATCTGGAATTTGTCTATGTGTGATCTATTGATTTCACTTATTAGTACATCCTCCAGGTGTCTCCATTTGCACCTAAATGGATTGATCTTGTCATTCTTTATGGCAGAGTAATACTCCATTTTATTAAAAAAACACACATCTTCTTTATCCACTCTCCAGTTGATGGACCTATGGGTTTTTTCTAAGATTGAGCTATCATGAACTGAGCTGCTATGAACAAGGGTGTACATCTGTCTTTCCAATGTGATTTTCTCCACTCCTTCTTTATTCCCTCTTTTAAGCTCTAGGTCTTATTTTCTTGTTCATCTGCACTCCGTTTTTAAGCAGTTTCTTCTATCTGCTTTCATTGCCATGTATATGTCCAAGAGTCCAAAGTAAGGTTTGTGTTTCAATTGCCATCTAATTTTTCATTGGGGAAAGTTGCAGACACGTGGCCATAGCCTGTCCGCACTTTAACTACTGGTCTTCTGCCTCAGGCTTCCCCAGTGCTGTTCCTAGACACAACTCGCCACGCAGTTGTTCAGTCCCCCACACCGCACGTGAGACCTGGGTACAGCCAGCCCTGTTGTTTACTCCACCATCTGTGACTGGCAGCCTTTGCTCCATTTCCGTCCTCCACCAGCATGTGGTATTTAGTCCCTTCAAGTACTAAAAAAACCTTTTAGTTATTGGTTCCATCTCTGCTTACTTCTCTGCAACTTGCTCTTTTTTAAACAAAAACAATCCAGGAAAATACCTTAACCTTTAAATCAGCTCATGTGACTGTTAATTTGCTCTGAGGAGAAACATTTTACATTTGAATTTCAGGGTGACCCATATGTACTCTTGTTTGCACGTTTTATCTTGACCCCAGTATTACATTAAAATTGATTGACATCATACAATTCTAACCGGTGAATCATTATATATATTCTCCTGCAAGTTTTTGTAAGAGATTTTAAAAATCTTATCTCCACATAAATCAACAATGAGTTACAATACCTGCAGTGGATTACAACAGTCCAATTTTCTCCCACCAAAAACTTCCTGTTTTGATGCTATTTCTTTGTCTCCTCATCCTGAACCATAACTTTTCCTTGGTCTTTCCAGGCTACTTAGTCTCCTCTCCTCCACACAGTTCCACTTCTAAATCTTTCCTTTTTAACCTTTTTGTTTGTTTATTTGAGACAGGGTCCTGCTTTGTAGTTCAGGCTGGCCCTGAGCTCACTGTATATATATATATATGGTTTCCTTGGCCCAAAATCTTTTGCCCACTACTTACACATTACGTTGTCTTTTATTATAGATTTTTAATGAGATAGGTAAGGGAAGACAAGTGCTATGATTTTTGTGTCTGCAGCTATCGCAGTCCGATGCCTAGCAGTATTAACATCCAGTTGCATTTCAAAGAAACATGCCAAATAAATATGCAAATAAATGGGAGAAAGAAAAGACCAAAGAAATTGATAAAATTTAAAAATACATAGACTTTTTTTTTTTTTTTTTTTTTTGCTTTTTGGAGGCAGGGTCTTGCTTTGTAGTTCAGGCTGGCCCTGAGCTCACTATGGTGCCCAGGCAAGCCGCGAACTCAGCAATCCTCCTGTCTCTGCCTCCCGAGTGCTGGGATGACAGGCGTGAGCCACCACGTCCGGCATTGTGGTATGCGGTGTGGATTGTTGGTGGGCGTGTCTCCACGCCCAGCATTCTATGTGGTAACCGGGGATCGAACTCAGGTCCTTGTGCTTGCGAGGCAGGTGCCGGAACCACTGAGCTAACCCTCCAGCCCCTAAAAATACATAGACTTTTGAATATGCCTTGGAGGTATTTGAATTTTAGGACTGATTGATGAACTGACTGACTGATTGAGACAGGGTCTCGCTTTGTAGTTCAGGCTGGCCCTGAACTCACTATGTAGCCCAGGCAAGCCTCAAGCTTAGCAATCCTCCTGTCTCTGCCTCCGGAGTGCTGGATTACAGGTGTGAGCCACCATGCCCAGTTTAGGATTTATTTTTAATTATTTTACTTTTATTTTTGAGAATGAGGATCAAACTCAGGGCCTTGCATTTGCCAGGAAGGCACTGTAACCACTGAGCTAAATTCCCAGCCCCTTAGTTATTTTATTTTAAGAAAATCCAAATTATGACTTTTATTTTATATGTGCTGCCGAAGCGAGCACATATGACTTTGATTTTAATATGGATACTTTTATGTCCCTTCTTCCTTCCTTCATATTAGAAGAAAGGAACTTTCTTACTTGTTATTCTTCAATGGATAGCTTTGCCCTGGTCTGAATCAGTGGTATTATCTATGGAAATTAGAATACATTTTCAGTTCATGATCATTTCCAGTTTCAATTACTCTTTTAGAAAGTTGTATTAATCAGAGGAAAGCATATTTTATAATTTTGTGAGTATGTGAATAATTATAAAATTGTAAGTATGTAAATCTAGAGTTGAAAGGATTCTTTTTGTTACAATATAAATATCTTATATAGATACAAGAGGAGTGTAAATCTGAAAAAATAGTATTTTCTTTGGTAATCTAGCAATCTTCAGTAATATGAAAGGGTATAGTGTTTAATTCTCTTCATATAAAGAAAAATCTAATTCACTTCCCAGTTTAAATGCATTTAAAAGGGGCTGAAAGAATTTCTGCAGCTCCCAAGAAAACCATCACATATTCATGCTCTGAGAGTCATATTTATCACTCTCCAGAAAGCCCGATGAAAATGGGCTTCAGTCACACAGCCCAGTCACTGCCGTGTTACCTGTGATTGCAATCTCTTTTTTTCCCTGTCTTCAAAGAAATTTTGAAGTGATGAGTGTCAGTGCATAAGTTCAAAAATGGAGACAAAAATGGTCCTAGAATAGTAAATGATTCTCTGGGTGTAGATGTTTTCTGGCCTATTGGTCAGGATTAAGACAAACCTCCTTTGAAAACACATCTTGAAAGTTTTTATTACATTTCTAAATGTCAGTAGGAAAGAGGCCACTGGAAGGGGCCACTTGAGAAGACCCCTGAATGGGCACAGTTCTGCAGCAGCACATTTTGTAAACCCATCCTCCTAATATTCCTCCATTTATTTATCTGCTTACTCAGAAAATATTTTCTCTGGGCCTGTTCTGTTCCATGTACCATGCAAATTATTCAAATATAAAAACAAAAAGGCAAATGTATTCCCTACCTTCATGTTCCTTTGTGTTTCAGGGTACACGGGGAACAAACTGTATTTCCTTTAGAATTGTGACATAGGTATTAATTAACTGAAATGGCAACAAGTGGTATAATGTCTCATTACAAACACCATTAAAATACATTATGGCACGTGGCATCCAACCTGGTATTATAATTACTCACAGAATTTTTCCCTGACCCAACAATATTTTGTATGAAACCTGTAAAGGAGGCAGATGTGGAAATGGAAAGAGAGTATTCCTATGGGAATAGAAATACAACACCTACCTGGGCTAAGAAGAAAGCATATTGCCGCTGTAATTGCCTTGCCCTTTTAAGTTTCTAGAGGTTTCCCACATTCCTTAGCTTGAGATTCACTTCATTTTTAAAGCTGGCAATGTTACATTTCTCTGTCCATCTGTTCTATGTTCCCATGTTCCCCTAATTCTCCCATTCTGCCTCTCTTTTAGTTTTGAGGATGCCTATGACCACACAGGGCCCACAGGGACAACCCATGTAAAACTGCTCTAATTATAATTGGATGCTAGCCAACTCACAACAAATAGCCATGTACAACAATTTGCCATGTAGGCATACTCACAAGTTTTGGGAGATTCAGACCTGGGCCTCTTTGAGAATCATTACATTATCTAAAATAACTATAAACATCCATGGAGAGAAGAATCACATCACTGATTACATGTGATGAAAGATAAAGAGGGAAATATCAGTGAGGACTCAAGTTTCTGGCTGAAGTATACGCCTATAGGTTCTGTTTAGTGAAATACCAAAAATGAAATATAGCTTTAGTAACAAGGTTATGATTTCAAGTTTATGTATGTCAAAAGAAGATGATCAGTCTAATGGAGATGATAAATATATGGATGAGAACTCAGAAATACAAATTTTGATCAATTAACACATAACTAACAATGGGTATATTGGAGACGGTGTGTAGAGACAGTGTCAGAGCAGAAAATCTAGGACTAAGGATCATCATAAATTTGCAGTGGCTCTTTTTCCAGGACACAGAGCCAGGAGTATTCTTGTCAGTTGTCTTTGGAAAATTTTCCCTGTGGTCCATACTAGCCTCTCATCTTCATTTCTTGTATTTTTACCTTGTGTCCTGTTTACCTTTCTCAGCTCTCTGACTTCTTTGCCAGGTTTAATAATAATAATCCTGACAGATCTTTACAAGCTTTTGTCTTTCAGTTTTATTAATGGAAGATGGCCCATACCTCTAGAAAAACACAATATAATGAATAGGAAGTAAGAAAGATGATGTTTATGATACATTTACCAAATTTAAAAGGTCCAGTTTTTAAGACTATTGGCTGCTGAGTTAGAATCCTGGGTTCCATTTTCACCATGAAAGAATCAGAGACCACATAGAGACAGGAGAAACTTTTGGGCCCTTAACCTGTTACCCTCTAAAAAATGGGATTTGTGTTTTCTTTTAAAACAGGGTCATAAAAGTGGTTTTTGCTAAAAGCTATGACTTTCACTTGAGACTACAAATGCCCATACTGAAAGTAGAACAAGCTTGGGTTTCATTTTATAAAATCCTGGGTCCTGTCTTCTCAGCTCTGCATCTATTTGATTAATCATTTAGGAAGCGTGTATCTAAAAGTTGGAAAAAAACAGATTTATTAGTCCTAATAACCTAGCCCATCTCACCACTGAAGAATGAGAATTTCTGGGCCCATAAATCTTCACTGGCCTATCATGATTACCTGAATTCCAGCAGAGCCTCACATACATGGTAAATTTGCTCCTAACATCATTAGGATTTCTCTGGAGCTATGAAACCAGGACTAAGATAATGTTACTTCTCACACTAGAGTTCTCTTGTCATTTTTAAATTGCCAATTAAAAGCTTTTGCCAGTAAATTCATATTGTTATTTTAATTTTAATTCTCATCATCCTTGGAGCAAAGACCCATAACAGCCAGTGATATCACTTGCTATTTTAACCACGTTTCTGTGTCCTTCATGTGGGCAAATTTATAGAACTGAGTCAAGATCTAGATATATTAAACAAAATATATCATACAAATTGCTTACCACAGTACGTGTGGCAGGGCAGACTGAATAAATTCCAGCTATTACAAAGGACAGAAAGAGTTTTAGTCTGTAAAACTATTCGCTATACCCTAAAAAAGAATTTCCTTTATAATTTAGTTCTTTACTACAAATTAAGCTGATAATAGAGTAGTGATTGGAAAACATTTTTCTCTGACATCATAGCTAGTAATTTAAAAAATATTTTAACCCTAGTGATATTTAATAAAAATTGGCTCTTATATTTCTGGTCAGTTTTATTTAGGAATATTTTCTAATCAAATAAGATTATAATTCTTAATTTTATTCCAATCATTGATTCATGTTAACTTTGAGTATGTTTCTCTTAAAGCTGGATACTTTCATCTGCTTTTATCTTTTTTGTTGTTATTCCTAAAAGGACTTTGAGTTGTATGACTTGTTTTGATTGCCCAGTCTTTGGTAGGGTGCAAAACCTATCTCCATTTACCTTAGAAATTTGACCACTGACTAAAAAACAAACTTAAGGAAGAATTTTCAAATCAGAGATGACTGTTTTCAATATTTAAATGAACTACTGACATTTAAATGAAATTAAAAAATTGATAATAAAGTGCTTTACATTACATTTGTGATAGCATGCAAATCACTACATTCATATTTATTCCACCTAAGAAGATATATTATTTATCATATTGATTCATCTCTGTGTATAAAATATTAAGACTCACTATATAGAGTGATGAATAAAAATCCCAATTTTTCATCTAACAGTGGTAGAAAAACCTGGTGGCAAAAACATTTCATATTTGAAATCACAAATTGTGATGAACTGGTTTATGTACTATTTCTCAAACTTTAAAGCTAGTTTTGTCAGACTCCTGAAATATGAGACAAAGATGAATATATTCAGAGAGAAAAACAACCAAGGGTAAGAGTTGAAATTTCTACTTTAAAAACGTACAACTATGCTCACAGGTAAATTAAAGGAAGTGTCTCATAAAGCTTTGAGTATTTTGTGCAGAAGTTACAGTGACCCTTGGTTATACAGAAGTGTACCAACAATTTTGTGTGTTAAATGTAATAAAACATAAGAGTGTATTATCTGCACAAAATGGCCAAGTAGTGAATAACGTTTACTCTTAAAAGTGTTTATTGACGATGCCTGTAGGAAAACCTGCAGATAAGCCAACAGATACCACATTGTATGCGTTGCCCCATGCCTCCCTCTTTTTCTCTCTCATAGTCTAGCTCTGTGAGACAGCACTCACTGTGACTGCAACAGTCCTTCAATGTGGACTATCTGTCAATATCAAAAGTGGGTGAGTGATGAAGGAAAAGCAAAGCCTTTAAGCTTTGTGGTAGCTACATGGCTCCCTGATTCATTTATCACCCAACATTTAACTGAGAGTGATAAGGAGGGAGACCAAATGTATATATAAAACATACCAATAAAATCAACTTTAAAATAAGAATGCTTTGCTTTTAAAAAGTGCCATCTTTCCTCAGAAAACAGAGGCTCTGATGGGTATAGAGATAAATCCAATTTCAGGAATGTTATAATTCCAAAAAAAGTAAATGCCAGAATAAAATAATATAGGAGGTTAATTCTGGTAAACTATTTTTGTCCTTAAACTATTAGCCTGGGAACAAGATCACATTTCTGAATAATGTGCTTTACTTCTCTCTTAGGTCTAAGCCATTAGCAAATCAATCACATTATCTTTAAATGTCATCTAATATTTCCCCCTGGAGATGACAAAAGCCTCTGAACAGACCACCTGTTTTCAACCACATTTCCTAGAATCTCTTCCCCACAGAGTAGGGAAACATGACCAGAGAGCAATAATGTCAGGCCTCCAAAATATTCAGGAGAAAATCTCAAGTACTTTCGTAGTTTAGTCTACAAATTTTTCCATCAAGTGCCTCTATGCTCTCACCTCCCTGTTATTTTCCTCCTTGATTTTCTGAAGGTCGTAAGAGTGGTTGCTACTTAGTCTTCAGACCCTGAAACCTCCTCTAACTCCAGCCCTGGCCTTGCCTCCCTGCTGCATCAGGGAAATTTCCCCAGAGGTGCTTTGGCTCACTTGTTTACTCAGCTAGGTCCTCTCCTGAAAGGCTTTCTGTTCCTCCTGCCCAAAACAGTATTCCTCCATCACTCAATATCCCTTTACTTTACATCTTCACATACTTTTCCTCCATTTCCTCTTTTGTCTTTCACTTTATTTGTGGTCTCTTTCCTTCTACTTGAATAGAATCTCCCTGGAAAGAAAACAGACATTATAACTATGTAACTAAACCAGTGCTTACCATGGACTAAAGACTCAAGAGATACTTGTTTAAAACAGGACTAAATTAGAATTTGTGCAATGATATGTTTTAAACTAGTACAAATTGTAAGCTGCAATTAAGTTTTTATATTATAACTAATTCATTGTATTTTCTGTGGACAAATTATGTTTGTCCAGTTTATTATTAGTATATGTTTGAATACATGTTGAGTTCTTATGTAGAGCGGACACATGAGCTCAACACATCAATTCTTTGATTCATTCCTCTCTCAACCTTTTGCTCTCCCTTTCCCATCCCTTGATCCTCTATCTCCTATGTCCCTGTATTTCTTGTTACCTTTTATTTTGTTCTTCATTTATAATTTTATTTTCTCATATAAGGGAAACCATGCAATATTTATAATGTATGTTTGATTTATTTTTTAACATTATAATCTCAATTGTATCTGTTTTCTACAAATGACTCAAGATTATTCTTCTTTACAGAAGGAGAGTACTCCACTGTGTGTCAATACCACATTTTTAATGATTTGTTGATGGATGTTAGGTTTGAGATTATTGAGAAATGGTTAATGAACACATGCTTTAGTTCCAAGCTACAGTTTGATAAGGTATATAAAAAATACAAATAAACAAACAACAAAAACACACAGCAGAACAGGCAGATGTAGCTCCTGTCTCCACCTGACAAATGCCATGTTGTCTCAGGAACAGAACACAGGACAGGATGTTCCCAACACAGGGACAACTAAAAGTCTAGCATCTTCTCAGTGTTAAGTCACTTGAAATATCATCACTACTCCCTCGATTGCTGCATGGGCCCCTAACAAGAATATGTGCTCTGACCCCTATATGAGATAGGCTTCTCCCTGAATGCCCTGCAGAACTTCCTGCCTTTTCCTTGCTCTTTGTGTTGCTCAAAGCCTGCATCTCTTCGCTTTCACTGGCTTGCTCAGGTGGTCTCATTCCACCATGCCTTTTGTTACATCTGGTGCCAAAGCCCGCAGGAGAGCAAGCAAAGGCTCTCTCATGGGGCCCCTTGACCCTTTCCAGAACCACCACTCTGCTGAGATCACTGGTGATATCTGAGCCCAGATCCTGGAGCCTACAGCTCCTGCTGTACAAGGTCTTGCCAGGCAGACCGATAAGTCAAGTTTTTCTTCCCCAAATTTTCTCTCTCCTGCTCCTTTTCGGCCTCTCTCAATGTCTTGTCACTTTTCCCTCCCATCTCTGCCTCTTCACTCTGCTGACACACAGAGAGGTTCTCCCTGCTCCTTTGTTTTGTTAAACTCCAGCACTGGTCGGGAGAGCCCGGCTGGGCAGATTACTTCCCTTTGGTCCCTGATCAAAACAAAGACGTTTGGTTTGGTCTTTTGCTCGTGATTTACAAAGACATTGTCCACCAGGTCACCTAGCTGCTTTCCTGTTCCTCTCTGCGGCTCATGGGGAACGTTTGTCTTCCATCCCTTACCCGACCCAGGCCTGCCTTCTCTACAGCCTCAAGCCTTTCTCTATCCTGATCTGAAGCCCAAATGTTTAATCTTTTCCTTTAATACGCCTTGATCACAGTAAGAATTGGACAATGGAACACAATGGCTGGAAAATGGTACCTTCAACTCACCTGTTAAGCGAGATCTACATAATTATCATCAACAACTGGGTCAGTGGTCTGAGGTGCCTTATAATCAAGCTTCCCCCACATGCTGTAGCTTTCCTTCTCTCTGCTCTTATTGTGATCCCTCTCCACACATTACCCTCCTCACCCCTTGAACCCTCTTCCCCCTGTGCCATAACCAATTCCTTTCTGACAACAGACTCCACAGATTTGACTGCTCTCTCTGTCCTACGGCTGCAGCCACTGAAACCACTCAGCTCCCTTCAGGACCTCCTGGTATAACTTCCTGTGTCCCATCCTGTCCCCTCCATTTGTCTGACACTTCCCTCAGAGCCCAACCCTCCTCCTCGTCCTAACGGGACCACCCCAAGCCCCTCTCACTATAGGTCCAGGCTGCAGTTTGGCGTTCCCTCCCTAACCCTGCTCCTCCATGTCTGCTTCAGGAGCTGTGTGGGGCTAAACAAAACCATCCAACTTCATACCCTTTTTCTCTGACTAGTCTTTCTCAGATTAACTAGTGCCTGGGTTCCTTCCTCACAGACCCCACTAAATATGTTCAGTGATTTCAATAATTCACTCAAGCTTATCACTTAACCTGAGAGGACATAAATGTCTTCTCTTTAGCCTTCTCACCCAGAAGTGGTAATCTGTCTGGTCCCTGGCTCAGGCTCTTGCAGATGAATGCAGGAATCTCCAGCCTCATCTGCAGGCACCTATGTGGCTATTCCCTAGGGCAGCACAAACTGGAATTTCTACCAGGTAGATGCACAGGGACCGTGTCCAGCTAGCAACAATGGAAACTACATAATTACTTGCTTAGTTGTGGGACTACAAATGGCACAACACAAGGGAGTCAGTTTTGATGAACTGAAGGAGACCACTTAAGAAAAGATAAGAATTGGTTCAGTTCTCATCCTGTCTGGCTGCTGTCCTTCCAATGCTTTATAGCTTTAGATCCAGAGGGCTCAGAAGGCCAAGTCATTCTCAAGATACACTTTACTAGTTAGTCAGCTCCAGATATTCATAACAAGTTACCAAAGAAAAAAAATTAGAGGCAGGTCTTTAATCTCCCCAATAGTAATTAACAAATCAAGCATATATGTGAACACCAGCTCCTAGCCTATGCCATAAGGAACCCACAAGCTGACCTAAAAAGTCAGCAGTTATATATATATGGGAGCTCCAAAGGCTCAAAATGGTGCCTCTAGAGCCATATTTCAAGGGCCACCAGCATGGTCATTGGGCCAAGGAATGCAGCTGGTGATTCCTATCAATCTGTGACCCTCCCATGGGTGTCAGGGCCACATTAAGTTGGAATGGCTGCTCTCCCAGTCCTCAGAATGGTGGCTGCAGACTGACTGCCTGATGGCTCCAGAGGCCCCAAGGACCATCTCAGACACAGAATTCTGGGTAACTCTCCTGGTGTAGCCCTAGTTCATTTAATTTATAATCTACACTGAGTTCACCTACTCTTTCTGAGGACCAAACTCCTGGCTCCAATCACTGTTGTGGGGATGATAGCAGAGTTTCCAGACCCTTTCAGATCCTCTCCAAATTGGTGTCAATCTGGTTAACAATCTTTTTCCCATCTTTCCTTGTTCCCAACTTCCTTGTTCCTCTTTTCAGATGAGACATTCTAACCAAATTATTATCTACTTTGACCACCCCCTGCGTACAGCATGCCTTTCTCACAGATCTCAGTTCTGCCTCCTTGGTCAGTGGAGCCACAGCCCCCAATGCTGCCCTGACCTCAAGCCTGGCACATGGGATACCTCTTCCCCTCTCTGCCACTCACCTAAGCACTTCACATAATTCCACCAAAACCAGGTCATTCTGATCTTTCACCTAACTCCCCTATAATCTCCTGTTCGCCCAGCTCTCAAGGTAGATGGCGCCTGTTGACAGGCACTAAACCTGTGTGCCATTAATTAGCTGTTCTTCCCATCTATCCTATGGTGCCAAATGCATATTTTTCTGTCCTCCATTCTACTGTCCACTATTCATTATTTTATCCTAGACCTAACAGATGCTTTTTCACGGTTCCTCTTCATCCTTCCTTACAACTCCTCTTTCCTTCATCTGCACAGACTCTGACACTCATGAATTTTAACAGTGGACCTGGACTATTTTACTTGGGGTTTTAGAGATGGTGCTTATTACTGCTTATTACGCTGGACAGGCCTTAGCTCAGGACCTGCTCTCTCTCCACCCTTGTTCCTCCTCTGCATGTACGTTTTGGTGTCATGATTCCTCTATTAGGGTCCTCTCCTTAAAGGGCTTTACCCCTGTCCAAGGAGCTTCTGAGCCTGCTTGGCAGCAGCGGAGATCGCAGTTTGCTCAGCACTCCAGGCGAGGTGCTCAGGCCTTGCCAGGCTTCAGACTGGGTGAGGCTTTCCTGCCCCCGGCCACCCCCATGCCTTCGGTGGTCTCTGTAACCCAAATCTCAAACTATTTTTCTTCTCCCAGCCTGACTTTAAGAGCCATTGTACCTTCTGCAAGGAAGTGTGCTTGCCCCTCAGGACTAGGGCTCTAGCGAATCTCTAGCTCCATCTTCCCTTTCCTCCAGCTCCTCTGGGTCCCTCACCCACCAGGACAGAAACAAGTTCCTCCAGTTTTGATTGTCTGTGCCATTTTAAAAGCAGACTAGTCACAGAAATCTGTAGGAAGAGAACCATCTTTTTCCCTTGGGAGTGAGCCAGTCTCACCGATGACTGAGCTGATCTCTCTCTGCTTCCACAGCCGGTCATGGGTGGACACGGCTTCCTATTAGTCACTGCTCTCAGTCACAGAAGACCTGCTTCCTGTCCTAAAGGACAATTGTTCTACTCTTCTTCCTTCTCCTTTTCCTTCTTAATAAACAATCTGAAAATGCTCTGTCTATACCCTGCCCTGAAGCCTACATGTGTAATATTCTTCTGTCATACTCTCTGGCCATAATATAACTAGAAAACTGTTCTCAGTGGCCAAAAAATATGGCTCTTTTGGTTTTTCCATGCTGTGAGGCTTAGCTATTGCCTGAACCAAACAAAAGGCCCACAATTGCCTCCATCTAGGCACTCTTTATACTTCATAATATTCCCACTTTGTACACTTCTATAACCCTTCTGAGATCCTTCTCTCCTTTGCACACCAAACGCCTCTCCCGAGGAGGACTCCTCCCTGACAACAGGTCCAGTGGGCTGCTCCTCAGTGTCTCCTGGTGGTTCCCAGTGCCTCTTCAGGCAGCCTTAGGTGGTGCTGCCCTTGCCCTCCAGAGCCATCTGCTGAGGCAGGAGGGCTGCTACTCCCTTCCCCCAGCGCCTCCCAGCACCTCAGCTACCTGGCCTTCCCTCTCCTAGGGGGAGAACAAACATGGAAGAAGCACTGGAGCCAGTGTACACACTAGAGCAGCCACACCCGGGGCCCCGCTGACGCACCCAGGGGCCAGGGGAACCACTCCTCACTGAAAGCCCAGCCCCTCTGGCTCCTGCCAGCCACACCTCAAAGGTTATCAGCCTGAGTGAATTCACTGTTCCGTGGCAAAACTGGGTCTAACTGACACGCCTAACCCCCCTTTTAAGAGTCACAGATCATCTCCTCCCTCTACTTGGCTGACCCAAATTCCAAAAGGTGTGTGATTGTCTTGCTTTTGTGTATCTTGTCATTTTATCTACTTCCTTCAATTTGCTTTAAGCTTATACAGCCTCACCTTCATATTTTCACCTTTAAATCCTATCTTAACTGGATTAAAAAAAAATCTGTTTTCAGAATACACTGTATAACTACTTCCCAGACAAGACCAAATTGTTTTCTATCCTCACCCTTCTGTTGGAGAATCAGCGAAAGACCTTGAACACCTACCTCCCTTCTCTCTTCCTGCAGCCGGCCCAGTGAGCTTCCCTGTTTCTTTCACAGTGACCCTGTGTCACACCCCACAGATTCTCCTGACTGTCCCTCCAGGACCCTGCAGTGCATGCCTTCCCTGCCTCTCACACTGCTCGTAGGGGACCTCACTGGGGATGCTGACCTGGCCACATACGTTTCCTGGGATTTTTCTCCCACAGAGGCTGTCCACGCCTATTTGTCATGCATATAGCACCCTGACAAAAAACGCTCCCTGTCCCACCCGTCACTCCTCTTCCTTCTCTATTACAACAGAAAGACGGGGATGTCAGGCTTGACCTTGTCCTGAAATGACTCGGGAATATGCTCTTTAATTCCAAGCTACAGTTTGACAAAACACAAACAACAACAATAGAAGGAGATACAGATGCTGTCTCTGCCCAACAAAAGTGGGCAATCTGCATACAGAACATGCGTTAGGATGTTCCCAGCACAGATACAATATGCAGCATCTCTTCAATGCCAAGTCACTTGAAAATACCCTCACATCTCCCTCCATGGCCTCATGGATCCCCAACCACAAATATTTACTCTGACTCCTATGTGTAACATATTCACACCTCTCTTTCAAGGCCCTATAAAGATTTCTGCCTTTCTTTTGCTCAGGGCTGGCAGCTTCTGACGTGCCATCAGTCCACCTTTGCCCAGGTGAATAAAGTCTGCATCTCTTTGGTTTCACTGGCCTGCTCAGTGGTCTCATTCTTCTGCACTGTTTGTTACAATGGACATAGAGGCTGACTCCAAAATGTGACAATTATGAATTGTGTCAATATAAACCTAGGTGTATATGCTCATTTTACACAGTAATTTTGAGATATCCATAGCTTTACTTCTCCCTTATTGACCTGTTGACCTGTTTAATAAAGAATCAATCACATTTACAAAGAATTATTTTAAAACCTTAAATTGTCACTTTGAAGCACATGATTTTATACACGAATCTATAAAGTACATTTGTACGTAAATCTTGTCTTCGTATTGCTCCAACTGGTCTTAAATTCTAATTTCCTCTTCCCCAAAAGTTATGGCTTAGAAAGAATAAGTATTCCAACATTGAGAAGCCAGACTTGCACGGGCTTGATTTTTTCTGTTGAGTCATATGTCTTTTTACCCCTCCTTTCCGGTTTTGACTAAACTCATCTAGCTTGAACTCTTTTGGATTGATTAAAATCCTATTAAACAGAATTAGAAGAAAAAGAGTGACTATTTAAATAGATTACTGACACTTTGATCTGTTTAAGTGGAATCAAATGAAGCACCTGCCGTGCCCTTAGACAGTCAGCAGTGGTGGACTCTGCATAAGTTCCCTGGAGCCCGGCTTGTCAGCACACATAACCCTGAAACATGTACTGTTTGATGTGAAGTGAGTCATTAGGCATGGGCGAGACAAATGCAGGTTACATATCTCCAGATAAAATAGCATAGGGCTGGGGATTTAGCTCAAAGGCCACTGCTCCAACCTTGGATCCACAAGGGCCTGAGTTCAACCCCAGGTACTGCCAAAAAAAAAAAAAAAAAAAAAGACATAATGAAAGTATTTTAAAATATAAATTGCTTAAGTAATTATAGATGCATAAGAGATACAAGTCATTGAATTTTGCTTTGTTTTACAAAAGAATATACACTTTTATGTAATAACTGAAATATAACTTATACATAAAAATGACTCTGTGAGCTGTGCATGGTGGCTCATGCCTGTAATCCCAGCACTCAGGAGGCAGAGACAGGAGGAATGCTGAGTTCGAGGCTTGCCTGGGCTCTATAGTGAGCTCAGAGCTAGCCTGAACTACAAAGCAAGACCTTGTCTCAAAAAAAAAAAAAAAATAACCCTGTGAGATAGTTATAAATAGACCAGTACTCTTATCCTTAAGTAAAATTCATTTTGTAAAAGGAAAAGACATCAAAGTGTTACCAGTAATACATAGGATTCTTTTCTATTGGCCTAGTTCAGGCAGCACCATTATCTGACTCTCAGGACAGTCTGTACCATAAACATGTTAAGGGTGGGAAGTGATTTTATCTAACCTGACCTAGCAATAACATCTGGAAAGAAATCAACTTAATCTTTGGTTTCTTTTCCATGTCTTTAAGTATCTTCTCTGGCTCATGTTCTTTTTATTTCCACTCTGCAGAAACAGTTTTCACAGGAAGAATTAGTCCCTCGCATATTCTTCTCAAATTGTTTTTCACTGTGTAGAGATTCTGGTTCAGAATCAGGGTAAGCGTACTCATATTTTATTCATTCTACAGTTACTTTTCTGGGAAATGCATAAATCTAAAGAATGATTTCTTTAGAAAGCATTTTTGAGTATTTAATCTTGGACAGTTTAGTAGGAGCTGTTTTATTGTCTGATTACTGGTAAAGAGAAGATGTTGTACTTTTCAAGTAGTAATTTACATGTAAATAGCAATCACCAAACAGCAAGGAGAACATAACAATAATTGTGCAGCTGCTTGCATATCATTTGCTTCCCAGACTCCCCCAAGGAGAAACATAAAGGAAGAATCATGAACAAGTCCATCTAGGTTATTTTGCCACAGCAATACTGTATGTGTTTCTAGTTTAACCTGTTTTTAGAATAGAACAGTGTGGTGTGTTACTGAACAGTTCCCTCCATGCCTGAGAAGAGAGGAGAATAATCTTAGGAAGAGTGCAGTGCTTCTTGCTTTTCACCACCCTATACGCGTGTTTCTTGGGGTTGGGTTCAAAATGCAGAGAATGTCTGGAATTATTTTTTTAACAAGATTTTTAAAAGGAGATTAAATACACACTGACACATTTCATGTATAATGTTGTTGTGGCATATGAAACCAATTTCAAATGCAGCCAGCCACAGGGTTTCAAATTTTTACTAAATGAAAAATATGATTCGAAAAGTACAAAGAAAGTTCTGGGAGTAATGCTTTTTAGTGACTTTTTAGTTCTTTAGCCATTTCCATATTTATTTTGCAATTTTAAAATAGAAATTTTTAACACTAAACATATGAAGTATTTTAAAAGAAGATGGATATACTTGCAGAGAAAAAAATCCACATTCTCACCATTAAAAAGACTTACTGTACTCAGAAGTCTTTGCTTGTGACCAGTTTGCCCACCTTATATGGCCAGGTAATTGGGTAGACCATAAAAATGACATTATTATATTGTCAGTTTCCAGAGTGAAAAAAAGATGTATTAATTAAAATTGAAACTAATTACAAATTCTCATTCATGTAGCCCAGTTGAAGACAACAGATAAGTCTCAAATGCTGCCTTGCTTCAAATCAATTCCTTGTTATTGTATAAGATGACAACTAGTAATTTATTATTGACTCAAAGAGTCACTTCTATTTTCTATCAATGATTTTATAAAATTTCTATTACTAACAAGAGACAGACATGTGTAAAAATACTTTAATCTATAAACAGGACTGTCTTTACAGCCTCTGACATCTCTCATTGTGTTGATTAGGAGAATTCAGAATCACAGAAAAAGGCAAAGGCTTTCATGCTGCTACAGTGAGTAATGGTCTGGGGCAATGAAAGCCAAGGTGTTTCTTATCACTTCCCCAGAAGTCTAAACTTGGAAGTGTTATTACCTAGATGATTTACTGTCATTCTTTTACAGTTGCATGATAAATACAAAAGTAATACAAAATTTCAGCTTGCCATATCTCATATAAGTTTAACATACTGGATATTGTCTTTATATAATAAATTAGTTATTATAAATCTATTACATAAATAGGGAATAAAACCCTGAAGTTTAATAAGTTACATAATTGTTCCCTGACCATAATGAATTTACGGTAGGATTCTGTTACACAGTCCAAATCAACAAATGTGGGCTGAGTCAGTTTCTTGCTAAATGGACTATTGATTAATGGTATGTTAGTTTCTGAGTCCAGAAGCCAGCTGTTCAATTGACTCATTCATTCACTTGTGTAATACTCAATATAGTGCATGTCTGTTAGATACATTATAGTATATGTAGCGTAATGCTTGGTGTGTTGAAATGAGATTCTTTAATAAAATATGTGGTGTGGCAGTTTTGTACTCATTTTTCACTAACCTGAAATTTCTAGGTACTTTTAAATCCTATTATTTCAACCCTAATTATCATGTAGAATTCATAATTGGCACCAAAAGACTTTCAGATAGTGGAGGAGATTTTACCAGCATGAGATGGAGCAAGAGATGTGGGGTTTGGGATTAACATTTGCTGAGCACATGCTTGTTACCTGATAAATACTAGAGGTGCTGTTTCATGCCATGCTCTCAGAAGAAATGTTCTAGAAAAGATACTCCAGGCCAGGAGACTTACATATGTTTGGTGTTTCAATGTTTTCTTTTTTTCTTTCTTTCTTAAAGCTGAATTCTTTGACATAGATAACTGAAATTGTAAAAAACTGGCTGTTGGGAGGTGTGTTTTGTAGGACAGGAATAGAAGTTGACAAAGTTCCTAACTCAAGATCAAAAAGCCAATCAGTGTTCAAGCTGGATTAAGAGACATTAGAACCCAGATCTTGAAAACTTACTCCAATAGGATTTTAAGTAATAATGCCAGGTAATTTTGAGAGGCATACAATATTCTGGTCTAAAACCTATTTTCTTTTTAGCAGGAAGACAACTGGTCCTCCTCTTTGAAAAAAAAAATAAAGCAAGCACTAATCTCAGGCAAGCCTCGAACTCAGCAATCCTCCTGCCTCTGCCTCCCGAGTGCTGGGATGACAGGCGTGAGCCACCACACCCGGCTAATCTCAGTACTTTCTTGCTTTCCTCCCAGGCCCAGAACACAACTCCTGCCAAGTAAGGAGCAATGGTTATGTGACTTGTATTTTTAATAAACTGAATATATTGGTACATTTCAGAAATACATTATGATCACATTCCTCATTGTTAATTTGTACCTTTACATGATATATCTTGATTTTTAGTTTTTCCATTGTCCTGCCCTCCCTTCAGTGCTCCTTATCCCTACATACATAAGCTTTGCTTCTGTCTTTTTCCTTTGTACCATCTATTTTTTTTTCTTTTCTTTCTTTGCTTTCCCCTGCCCAACTCCATTTCCCTTTTCCTTTGGAACATTTTCTTCTATCTCACAAAACCTATCAGACACTATGGAACTCATTTACACCTTTAGTTTCTCGTACTAGAGGAAACCAGTACTGTGACTTTGATGGACACATTTCCTGGCTGGAAAGGACTCAGGGAAGCTGAGAATTTCCTCACCTGCCTCATACGATGTGCTTTCAAGGCATGCAATTAAGTATGTACTACTGTCCCTGAAGAGCCCCTTGGAAGCTGTTACCCAGTATTTCATTTGTTTTGCTCTGGGCCAATGCTTTCTTTTCAAAGTAAGTTTATGTCTTGTTTACTTTTTATCAAACATTGAAACTTGTAAGCAGAAATCTAAAAAATCTTTATAAAAATGTGTAAGATGAGAGTAGTTAATAACAGCATGTTAATAAAAAATAGCTATTTGCTTTGATAGAATATCATAGTACAGTGGTACAAAGAAATTGTATTTTGATCTCCCCTAGAAGAGGTAGTTTGGTCATTTCTTTTTTCTTCCCCTTCCTTCCTTCCTTCCTTCCTTCCTTCCTTCCTTCCTTCCTTCCTTCCTTCCTTCCTTCCTTCCTTCCTTCCTTCCTTCCTTCCTTCCTTCCCTCCTTCCTTCCTTCCTTCCTTCCTTCCTTTCCTTCCTTCCTTCTTTCTCTCTTTCTTTCGACAGTGTCTCGCTTTGTAGTTCAGGCTGGTCCCAGGCTTACTACATAGCCCAAGCAAGCCTCAAACTTGGCAATCTTCCTGCCTTTGCCTCCCGAGTGCTGGGATTACAGGTATGAACCACCATGCCCGGCAGTTTGGTCATTTCTTGAAAAGAACAAATAAAGAAACTTGCTTTAGGTTCTTCTTAGGTCACCAAGGTTCAAAACAAATGTTGCTTCTTTTTTTTTTTTTTTTTTTTGAGACAGGTCTCGCTGGCCCTGAGCTCACTATGTAGCCCAAACAAGCCTTGAACTCAGCAATTGTCCTGCCTCTGCCTCCCGAGTGCTGGGATTACAGGCATGAGCCACCACGCCTGGCACTGTGGTATGTGGTATTGATTGCTGGTGGGTGTGAGTCACCACGCCCAGCATTGTATATGGTTACCGGGATTGAACTCAGGACCTTGCGTTTGCGAGGCAGGCGCTGGAACCACTGAGCTAAATCTCCGGCCCTTGCTTCTTTCTTTTAATTACATCTGATAATCAAGGTATTATCACTAACAGATAAATGTACTATATTTTTACTCTTCTGAGGCCATTGAGAACCATGGACCTTTCTGTTTTGGTCCTTAGGATCTTGCTGAGGGTTCATGCATGTTTTACAAATTGTAATTTTACATCAAATGTAGAGCTGACTCCTTTTTGCTTTACTGCTAACACCTTTGGTTTTGTTCTCAACCAGGTAACAGTATGTGTTTTTTTCTTTATGGCAAACTTTTCAGAACAAATAATGGATAAATTCTACTTATTCAACACTCAAAGGGACTGTGCATCCCACAGCTGGTATTCTGTTTCGCAGCAATTCTACACAAGCCTGGGACAGATTCGAGGAGGATTCCTGCTCGGCTAGCTTAGCAACTGTCTTAAGAAAAAAGCAAAGTGGGGCTGTGGTCTTTCTCTTCCAAAAGCAGCCATGACCTCAGACAGATCTACCCAGTCGTTGTCTGCATCCCTCTTGCTGCCACTGGCCTGACTTCTCCTCGAGAAGTGCAGACAGGGAACAAGTGCCGACAGTACCAGATGTTTATTCTAAATGGAAACTTTATTGGCCCACATATAGTTTTTTTTCTAACTTTGAAAAGCAAAAATGCTTTATAATATTGTCTTAAAATAATGTACATTTATGTAAATACAAATTTTCTCTCATATATTCAGGAAGAGAAGTCTCCCTAATTCCACTAAAATATATTATAAATATCATACATTATAATGTGATTAAATAATGAGGAAAGAAAAAAATGATGGTAAAAAAAGGAAACAAAGCTTGTGTATAGGGGCAGGGGGTGCTGGGGTGGGTAGGGAAAGGGGAAAAATGAGAATTAAGTTGTGGTAGATACTAGTACAAATTCTCAATGTGGAGTGTAATTATGATGTGAATATATAATGTACCAATAAAATTTAAATTAAAACTAAATTTTATTTTAAAATACTGACCCTTTACCAAAATGTTTTGGATATAATGTATATATATATATTTTCATGTTTTGCAACTTTGGAGAACATAATGTTTTGGAACTTCAAAAGAGAGAAATCTTTTTTTTTGGGGGGGGGTGGATTTGAGAAGTATGTTCCAAAGCACGTTGTATTCTATAAGAAGACAGCAGAGTAGCACATGGAGATTTCCAATAGATAGAAACGTACAGAGTGGTTGAAGTCAGTGAAATAGGCAATGGAAATTTCTATAAAATTCACTTGCTCCCACTGAGATTTAATCAGTGGAAAAGGGTTCTTCCTAAATAAAACAAAACCAAAACCAACTCATTATCATGTAAGTACTTGATGGAGTGTGATGTAACATCCAATGGGCACCATGGATGCTATTAATGCTGTCTAGTAATGGTAGGTAGAGCAAGGTGATACTTAGAAACGAAGATCAGTGAGATAAAAAGTAGGGAGTCCTTGTCCTTGTAAAATTATGCTAGCATTAATATCTACTTCACAGACGTTATTATGATTCAACTTATAGAGCACTAATCAAAGTGGCTGGCAGATAGCAAATGCTTACTACCTGTTGAATGAAAGTAGGAGGTGACATATGAACAATGTAGAAAGAGGAGAAAAATTTGCCTGATGGGTGAAAGACCAACAGTCCTCTAAATGTTTAAGAACACAGTGTTGTGCAAGAATTGAGAAGTAATATGCCAAAGAAAGGAACTGAAACAGGAGGAGCCAAAAAACTAGGTCTCAGCTTTGAAGAACGCTTTATAAACTGGAGAAGTAATTTTATTTAGATTTTTTTTTTTTGTGGCACTGAGGATCGAACTTGGGCCCTTGTGTGTCCAAGGTTGGCACAGTACCACTTGAACTAAATCCCCAGCCCTGAAGAAGTAATTTTAAACAACAGGCAATAGGAGAATCAAGGATTTCTAATAATGTTATAATCAAGTCAAATTCTGTGAAGTAGATAAAATTTAAAAACCTGTAGTAAGGTGAGTTTTAAAACATCAAGTTATTTAAAGATGGACATTAATGAAAATATTTTAATTTCTCCCTTCTACAAACTATTTTGACTGTCTCTTAAAATTAATACTTTGAGAGGATTGCTGAGTTCAAGTCTTGCTTTGGCTACATAGTGAACCCAGGGCCAGCCTGAACTACAAAATGAGACCCTATCTCAAGAACAAAATAACTGATACTTTGAAATGTGATTGAATGTAGAAAAATAAAATTGAACTGATAGCAAATATGTAGCATTATTTATTATAAAAAACGTTGCTATATAGCATTAATGCTTATAAATTGTCAAAATCTCTCCTTCAGGTTACTCACGGACATAAGGGAAAAATTTATATCTGAATATTGTTTCCAATCCAATTTTTCTTGTCTCAAAGATACCAATGTCTATTTTTGGTCTGTTACAGTGAAACATGACTAATATTTTAATTAAAGTTGCTTAAATATGAAACCTTGGGTGTATAGTCAAAGACCAGTCTTATGTATATTCTACCAATATAGTGACAGGGTTGATATTTTTGTGGACTGTAGTGCTAAAGATATAAAGAACATACATGTTCAGGAGAGGTATACAGCATATATGTGAGTATTCAAATTGCTCTATTCAAAAATTTGAGTTATTTAAATGATGAATTTCAGAAATCCACTTAGGTAGCATTTCCCATAAGATGATATAATGCTAGGTATGTTAAAATGTAAAATCACTTAAATTTTACATATATGGATATTTTGGATTTGTATAAAAGCAAAACCTGGGAAACTGATAAAAGCTTACAAGTTGGTTAAAAGCAATTTGAGGCATTTACAATGTCAGATTTGTAGAAATTTATATTAATAGTTTAGAAATATATTTTGGTAGAAATATGGTAGATTTTGATTAAAAGGAAGAAAAATTGGGGACAATTATCTCCCAGTCTTAATTCTTTACTAACACAACTTTAGGAGATACATGTCATTTAATGTTGCTATTTTCAATGGAATACTTTTCCAGTGACAACACCTTTTGTTATGCACCTTCATCCCCTTTAGTATGGTCTATGTGGCCCTGTGTCAATGATAAGGTTTTAGTGTTGATACCATCTACACTTTCATTTTTGATTAGAAGTTTCAATTTTAGGTTCAAGTTACATGAAAGGGTGGACTTTACTCATAATGGCAACTACTAACTACATTTGCTTATTTAAATATCAGCTAACTAAAATTTTAAAAAACACTATTATTCACTTCTTCAGTGGGACTATCCTAATACCAAGTGCTTAGTGGTAGGGCTGCTATATTGGACAATATAAATATACCATATCCTTTATAGTATTCATTATACAGCACTGAAGAGAGGATGAGATTTGATTTCAGTAATGAAGTACCAAACAAAGCCAAATAATAATAAAGTCCTCCATATTTCTCCCAATTATTAACATGGAGGTAATAAAAAAAGCTATGTTTCAAAATGCTTGATGAGTGGGATATATAGGAAATAGTATTTGGATCGTCCTTTCTTTTTGATAGATAAAACTTCTGAACTTTGTTGTCCTCTTAATTGTTTAGTTAAGCATTCATTCTCTCCTTAATTGTATAATTTGCTACTCAGCCTAAAGTTATGTCATGCCTGTCAGTTTGAAACTGTCACTTCTTTGTCATCTTTACATTTGTGTCATTTGATCAATCTCAAAATGAGTAGAATGGTTAAAAGAAGAAAGTACCCTGATCATTCTCTATCTTGTCATATTTTTACTGCTCCAGTAATGAAATGAAAATGTGATCGTCTAAGTTTCATAAAAGAAGCCAAAGAAAGAAGTTAATTCTGACAAGTGTCCTATCACATGTCCCAGTAGTTACCGTCTTACAAAATTAGTTATAAAATTGGGCTGAATAAAAATTAACTAAGACAATGCCTGGAGATTGTTGTACTCATTATGTCTGATAATATAAATTATTGATTCACATTATAAATCAGAATTACCTAGCTGGGCTGATGATGTACCACTGTAATCTCAATACTTGGGATACTGAGGTAAGAACTTGAGACCCACATGTGCTACACTATAAGAACCTGTCACGAATGAATAAAACGGGTGAGCAAAAACCAGAATTTCTGTATTCTCACTGTGTTTACCATCATTCTATGCACCAGAAAGCACGAAATTTTAGTTTTTTAAAACCACAAAAGGCTTTTTCTGCCTTACTCCTGAATATATTTATTGAAGATCCACTGAATTTCCCATCTCTTTCTGTGGTCAAACTCACAACCTAGTCTTTTAGGGGGGCCTTTATCAATTTTGGTGGCAGATAGAAAGAGAACATCACAAAGCACTCAGGATATCAAGTCACTGATCCGGCTCACATTTCATTGGTTAAAGCAAGTCACAGGGCTGAAGCTAATTTTAAATCTACATTTGAAGAAAGATAAAGTCAGAATATTTACAAGTACTTATAATGACTGTGACAAAACGAAAGGAAGCACTTCAGGAAGTATATTTCTATACACCTTGTTAGAAAACAGAAAGGGCTAAGATAAGCAGTTAATTCAAACTGTCAGGCACAGAAAGATAAAGACTTCATGATTCTACTTACATTGTTTTAAAAACCATCAAATATATATATGAATTGATGAAAAGTTATTAATAGGCACAAAGTTAAATAAGACAAATAGGTCCTAGAGATTTGCTATATGATATTGTACCTCTACTCAACAATAGTGAATTATCCATTTAAATTTTGTAACAGCATACCTTGCATTTAAAGGGTACAACTAAAGAAAAAGGAAAAAAAAACCAAGCTATTCAATACATAAGCAAAATACTGTTAAAGGAGAAAAAGTTAATAAGTAACACTGCAAGAGGTACATTGCAGTAGAGACACTACTATTGCCTCTTTTGTTGAAAAGAATGTAATAGAATGATTTTGAGGATGTTAAACTGCTTTAACTATGAACCAAGTCTTTTATTCTGAAAACTACTTCAGGGAAAAAATATGTATATCTTTTTGCTATACCTCTGGATCACAAAAATACTTTGGTTAATTTATGTCCTTTCATTTCTTTCTGCCTTTTTTTTTGTTTTTTTTTGGAGACAGGGTCTCGCTTTGTAGTTCAGACTGGCCCTGAGCTCACTATGGAGCCCAGGCAAGCCTCGAACTCAGCAATCCTCCTGTCTCTGCCTCCCGAGTGCTGGGATTACAGGCATGAGCTACCACACCCGGCTCTTTCTGTCCTTTTTGATGTTACTCATCAGTGTTTCATTTTCTGTCCTCATAATTTTGTCATTTTCTAAAGTGAACAGCTAGCTGATGATTTTATTGAAATCGGTCCCATTTATTGAAACATAATCCCCCAGAAATCAGTTAACTGGATATAAGATGGATCTAACCTCTTCCCCTTCTACCCCAGTATCAGACTTTGCACGTCACTTAAAAACAACACTACTAGAGGTCTCATATTAAATCCAATGGATCTTTGTCATTTTGTCTCTTGCTCTTTTCCCTCCCTCTTCTTAGAACACCCACATAGTCATATACTAACATTTTATGTTACAAATTTACTTAAGATTTCTATTTTTATATTGACGCTATGGTAAGAGCCATATTCTGGTAAATAATATAGCTTGAAATACCCTATAATTAAATAACAAATGTACTGCTGTGCTTTCAGGAGCATATGCACAAATGTTGCAAGTTCATAAAATGACACTGAATGTTACCAGTGTCTAATCTTTTCCAAATGAGAATCCTAGACTGAAGTGACATTAATTTCTCATTCACTGTTCATGGCAAATTGTGCCCCTGATCCTGGGCTCCTATCAATCTCTGATTCTGAAGAGGTAATCAGCTTAGTGACTGGGCTTCTAATTAAAAACAAAGTCCATCAAGGTACTGCTTACGAACAAATATGTCATTTTTCACTAACTGTGGAAAATTAGTCTGTTATGAATTTTAAATGAGATTAAGAGTAGTTTGTTATACAATGTATGGTTTATAGATAATCCTTTGTCCTTCCCAATGCACTCTATAATTTACAGTGAGAAAACTCATATTGAGATGTATGTTCATATTATGAACTTGAGCACACATTGCTTTTAGAAAATTCAGAGCACAGTGTAAGCATATTCTTGAAAAAATAATAATCCTGTATTATTGAAAATTAGTAATTTGGTTACACCTTCTTACAATTTCACTTAAATGCTACATTTCCTATAGCAGGTATTCTTGCTCAAATAATGTTGCATAGTAAACTGGTCACCATCAAACAATTCCTTTAAATGTCCTTACCCTACAATATTTCTTAACTATCTAGAATTTATAGAGAAAATTCTGTTCAGTTTCTGTGTTGCGTTTGTGTTTGTACTGCTAGACTATACACTTGAATGAGCTGACTCCAAAATTAAAGCTATGGAAAGAATGATTTCCTTAGAGCTCATCCTGGACATGACTAAAACAGATGTTTACATTTTTCCTTATGCATTGCATTATTAAATTGTGTCCTTCCAGTTTTTTGCTTGCACTCTTAATGTTCATTTAAGTAGAAAGATTTTTCTGAAATCTATGAATTATGGACCATCATTTTTTCTCTTCTACCTGAAGAACAATGATTAAGTCAAAGTTTTGTTTTCTTAGGAAAAAGAAGTAGAAGAGGACAAAACCAGGGCCAGTTTTGTGAACAAGTAGGAGAGACAGTCGCTTGGGGGAACCCCGGGACTGTGTTTCTCAGAAATAACCAAAATGTTATCATCCAGAGACTCATAACTTCTTTGTTTTTCTGCCCTTAAAAGTCAAAAGACCCTCACATTATTTAGGATTTAATTTTATAGTGTGCTTCTCTTTCATGATGAAAGACCATAGTGGTATCACAGTACTGCCTGGTAGAGCTGAAAATTTAGACAAGGTTGTTATCACTACAAAAGAAGAGACTTTCTCCATACTAACTTTTCTTTTTTTTGCAACTATGTCTGACTGTGGTCACTGTGCACTATGAACCTACAGCCGTTATACTGCCAATTTTTAAATCCTCCATATAACAATGCATCTTTGACTACAAATTCCTGTACTTTAATGTGTGACAGATACAAGAATAAGAAATGCATGTTATCTAGTCTTAGTTGGGGGTTTGGTCAGTTTACACAGATAGTAATATAAAGTTAGATGAATGGCAACCAATGCAGCAAAAGAAAAGCACAAGATGTGAAAAGAGTATGTAACAATAGAGGCAAGAAAAATTAAACTTGGATCTCTTACCATCCACTAAACTGAAATCAAAATGATTCAAAGATCTAAACATGAGAACAGTAACAATATTCTGAAAAACAAAGTAATACTCCTGAAGACAGAGGTGTAAGTAAAGGCTTTCTGAACAAAACTCTGGTTGCACAAAAATATCAAAATTCAAAAACAAAATCACATTAAATTTAAAAGCTGCACAGCAAAGGAAATCACCAACAGAGTGAAGAGACAATCTATGATGGGAAGAGAATTTTGCCAGCTACTCCTCAGACAGAGCTAATATTTAGAATATATAAACAACTGAAAAAAATTAGAATCCCCCAGACTATAAGGCCCACTTAGACAGTCAAGTGCAATGAACAGGCACTTCTCAGATGAAGAAATACAAATAGCCAGTAATCCATGAAAAAATCTTCAACATTGTTGGCCATTTGAGAAATGCAACTTAAAACAAAACTGATGTATCATCTCACTCCACAAAGAATGGCTACCATCAAGAAATCTACCAATAACAAATGTTGGCAAAGAAAGAAATGCTGGAAAGAAAGGAACTCTTCCATTTTTGCTGAGATTGTAAACTGATAGAACCACTAAGGGAAACAGTGTGGAGATGTCTCAAAAACTAAAAGTAAAAATTCCTTTGGACCTAGGTATTCCCCTACTAGTAGCTTATTCAAAGACTTTAATACATCATACCACAGTGATGGATGCATACCTATGTTTATAACAGCACAATTCATAATATGTAAATATTGCAAATAGCCTATATGTTTATTAACAGATGAATGGATCTTAAAGTGTGTTATTTATACACAGTGGAATACTACTCCACCATAAAAAGAGTAAAAGGATGTACTTTGAAACCATGTTATGTGAAGTAACTCAGATACAGAAATTTTAAAATTCTGTTTCTCTTATGTAAATAATCCAATATATATACACACATAAAAACAAAATGGCCAAAAAGAGGAAGAAAATAATAGGTATTGTAATCCAGTGTGGACAATGTATCTAAAATGTATAATTGTTTTACATGACAACCACATAAGATCTTATAAGATAAATAATTGAATGTAATGCTGAGTGAAGTGAGAAACAAGGAAGGTGAAAAGCGTTTTATATGTGAACCAACTTCTTACAGTGAATGTGATCGTTGTGTATTGAAAACATGTACTAATAAAAGTTAAAATGAAAATGGAATTATTCAACCCACGACAGTCCAGAAGTGTCTTTATAAAGCCAATTTACATACTAGAGTTTATGAATTCTTGTGACATTAATCATATTGCCTTTTATCCATGCTCAATATCACTTTGCAGACCACACTAGAAATCATATGATGGCTTTATATTCTCTGTAAGAGCAAGTGTATTTCTTAATCTGGCTTTAAGAGACAATAAAATATGACCACAAACTCTTTTTGCAATATTGCCACTCTTTTTTACCACAACTCTCCCATATTAATCAAGCCAATTAGTAGAATGTCCTTTACCCACATTTCTTAAACCTTTTCCTTAAGTGAAACTCTAAGCAATAGTCTCCATTAGATTCAATCATGCTCAGACACACTTAGAACAAACCTTGTTTGCTCTAAATTATGCTGTTCTTTTCTTGAATAGTTCAAAACTCTATGCACATGCACACACACACACACACATATATATATACATGTTAAATATGTTTAAGCATATATATATCATTAGATTATTAAAAGATCTATATTTATATACTGTTTTACATAGAAGTTTTTATAGGAACTTGCTCATGTATTTTTGTGGTAACACAGAGGAAAAGCACCACAAATCAACTACCCAACAATTATAATTCAGGCCAACCCATTAATATACATATAATGCTATTTTTTGTTCAGTTTTATACCACCTTTAATTCAATTCTTAAGATTGATTGCAGTATTTTTCCTAAAGCGTTTATTAGAGTCCATTTTATTTTGGTCTAGATTTAGAAACCAATAAGTTACGTACTTACATTAAAAAAATAGAACTATAGCTTCGACATTTGAAAACAGGCCTTCAATTCCATAGTCTACTATACACTGGGAATTGCTGGAATTGTCATAATTAGAATATTTTAATATTGTTTATGCCAGGAAAATTTTTCATTAAGTTTATTGACCTCATGCTAAGATAGAAATTATTTTTAATAAATAAGCATTTATCTACCAGTTGTCAGAAACTTTTGTATTTTACACTAGGGGCTTTTATTTTCCTCAAAATCTGCAGGATACTTGGCATGAAGGAAATAAAACTATAATTTACTAACAGGAGTGTAAGGAAGGCAAGAAGGAGGCAAAAGTGGTCTTGGGGATACTTTTATTAGTGTAAGTTTATTATTAGTTTACTTTGTTAATGTCTAAGCTATGCTTAGAAAACATGAACTCCAAACCTACTCAATCTCATTGTATTGCTTACTTCTTTTTGAGCTTTTACCTGGACATGAATAGTAATTAGCATGTACTCCAAATGCCAAAAACTTACCTTGCTTTCAGAGTTTCTGGCCTCTGAAGAGGTCTAAACAGCTTTCTTGATGTAAGATGCTATATACAGTGTTTCGGATACCTTTGACAACAGGAAGATATTGGATTTCACCTTGTCTGGATAGGGAAACCATTTTATAAAAATACCATGCCTTAGGATATTTTTCTACTAAAGAGAGATGTTTTTATTATTTCTTATATTTGTTGCCACAGACAGTTTAGAATAATAACACAGGTCAATACCATGATCAAACTTTGATAGTCACTCTAACTTCTCAACCCTAGATTTCATTTCAAAAAATTTCATCTTTAACGTTTTGAAAATAGTAACAGACCCAATTCTTTTTCTGTTATATAATAAGTTAACCCATATAATGTGTAATTTTAAAAGCAAATTCATTTTATAATGGAATTCTGTTATATCTGCTCTTGCTTCTTAAAAGGTAAAATTAGAGACTTCCTCATTTTGTACTTTTTTTCCTCTCTTCCCTCATCTCTCTAAATATTTTCTACCTTGTATTGCCAAATGGCCAACCCCAAGGAAAGTAATTTTGGGTGATGCTTTAGCAATAGTTTTGCATGTTTAGAAGAATCCTTTCTGTCTGTTCCTATACACCACCCCAGGGACATTATGATGGTTAAGAAAGTATTTTATACATTTGTTAATGTTTAAGATGTCTAAACTGTGTTTAGAAAACAGTTCTTCAAAGGTCATTACTCTGACTTCCCAAATGGGACAGCTACCATTCTCAGTGGGATCTATTTTACCTCCCATGCCATTTTGTTGTGCTCAGATGTAAATCTGACAGTGACATAACAGGCAAGAGAGCTGAGTCCTTGAATCACTGCAATTTACAAGACAGCCATTTCTGACCAGGGCACTGGCTTGTCCTTCACAGGAGCTGTAATAATGTCTGTGAACGGTAAGCCCATGCATGATCTGTGGGCTAAGCTCCTTCAGATACTTCCAATGAAAATACACTTTGTACGTAATTGAGCATCAGATTTCTGTTACAATGTATAGTCAATGGCATGAGAGAGGGTTTAACTGAGAGATGCTTCTCTCTGAAAAATGTGTACTTTTTTTATCCAGCTCTAGGGACTGAACCCAGAGCCTGAACATGGAGCTAATCTCTTCACTCTCCCTTTATTTTCAACTAACAGGAGGTTTCTTGAAGTTGCTCAGGTGAGATCTAAAGTGATGACCCTCCTTCCAGAGCTCCCATGGTCCTGGCATTACAGGGAAATACAACACTCAGCTGTAATCTCTGTTTTAAGTACATGATTTATTGCTAGGTGTGATGTACAAATTTGAAGAGGTGGCTGTAAGGATTGTTTTGAGTTGGAACCTGAACTCTGAAGGGATAGTGAAGACCCTGAAAGGACTAAAACGGTAGAAGCTGGGAGATGCACACAATGCAAATGAGGAGGAGCATCAAGGAGAAGCTTACAGAGTGACTAAGCTCTTGATACCCATGAAAGACAGTGGATACCAAGAGTGATTAAGTGGGAAAGGCTATTGGTCATCTTACAGGAGTTGTTTCTTTCTGGAAATAGTTTGGACTGTCAACAGTCCCCATTTTCTGGGCCTAAGGAGTTGCATAAACCAATAAGATGCTTGGAGTTGTGTTTTTGCTCAGTAGTTATGCAAGCTGGTCTAGAAAACAGGCATCTGAAAGCAATATTTGATTATGGTGAAAAATCTCACAAAAGCCATAATTTGCTTTTTGGTTGGAAATGCAGTACTGTGGGTCTTGTCACAATGATACAATGTATTTCTCTTAGTCTCAGCTTGTACATCTCACCTAGAGACATTTGCTGAAAACTAGGTAAATGCTATGTGGAATCTTCATGTGAGAGATATGATAATAATAGCTGAAGTTTAAACCGAGTAACTCCTGTGTCTCCATCTTCCCTCCTTCTCCTTAAGTGGCAGAATAATGCCAGACAAGTTTAGGCAACCCTTCTGGCCTGAGTAATCCCTCTGAATTACTTAACTGCTGAGTGCTAATTTCCTCAGTTGCAAAGTAGACAATACAAAAATCTACTTTTCTAGTTGCAGTGAGGAAGACAGCTCCCCACATCAAAGCAGGGTGCACTGTCCTATCTGTATTATAGAGCTACTTACTGCACACACACATATCCTTCTTTAGTTCATGGTGCCTCATGTATTGTGTCCTCATGTGAAATGTAACATGAAGTTTCTCGGTACAGATATGAAGAAGAACAGATGAACAGGTCAAAAGAGGGGAAGGCTATATGAATTATTTCCATAAGGCTATTATGGGGGTCTTGATTAGAAAGAGAATAACATTAGGAGATTCTGGTGCAAAGCTAGCAGGTAAGATATCAGTGATGGGGACTCCATCACTTGATGCTAATTATCACTTGCTTATTTTCTTCAAAGGATAGCAGCAGATAGTCCACGTTTTCATTTAATATAACATCAACCGTTGCCTTCACTGAAGAATTAACACTGATTTAACACTGATAAGACTTTATAATACTATATTTTCTTTCAAGGAAGCTAGAATCAAACTTGTTGAGCATCGTGATACGTGTAAATTACTTAGTAAAATGTTTTCTTCCTTCCTTCCTTTCCTTCCTTCCTTCCTTCCTTCCTTCCTTCCTTCCTTCCTTCCTTCCTTCCTTCCTTCCTTCCTTCCTTCCTTCCTTCCTTCCTTTTTCTTTCCTTTCTTTCTTTCTCTCTTTCATTCTCTCTCTCTCTCTCTCTCTCTCTCTCTCTCTCTCTCTCTCTCTCAGGCTGCTGATGTGGGAGCTGTCTTCCTCACTGCAACTAGAAAAGTAGATTTTTATATTGTCTACTTTGCAACCGAGGAAATTAACACTCAGCAGCTAACTGATTCAGAGGGATTACTCAGGCTAGAAGGGTTGCTTAAGCTTGTCTAGCATTACTCTGCCACTTGAGGAGAAGGAGGGAAGATGGGGACATGAGAGTTACTTGGTTTCAAACTTAAGCCATTATTATTCAGGCTGGCCCTGAACTTACTATGTAGCCCAGGCAAGTCTGAAACTCAGCAATTCCTCCTGTCTCAGCTTCCCAAGTGCTGGGATTACAGGCATGAGCCACAATGCCAGGCATTATGGTATGTGGCACTGGTTGCTGGAGGGCGTGAGTCACCATGCCCAGTATTGTGTATGTGGTACCAGGGATAGAACCATGGACCTTGCACTTGCTAGGCAGGAGCTGGAACCACTGAGCTAAATCTCCAGCCCAATACTTTGTTTCTTATGAACACTCACTGAAAGCTAATCTCTGTAATTATTTGTTCTAGAACTTGCTGCTTCTATACTTAAGTACACTAAGATGTGTGAAAATTATTCTTTTTAAAAAGTAACACTTTCTTCTCTGTATTCTCAGAGCTGATCATTTAAATTAATGCATGAGAATAAGTCATAAAATTTTCAGTTCTATTTAACCAAATAAAAAGTAAATTTTATCTCTTAGTAAATGTTTTTATAAGTTCAGTTTACTTCCTGAGATTATTTTTCATATTCATTGACCATAGGTTAAAGATCTCTATAACCTTTAGTTGATATGTCAGAAAAAATTATTAGTTTATGGAAGGTCCCAAGCATAAATCAAGGGGTGTTCTTTCTAGTAGAAAATTCTTCCAAACTGAAAAGATAGTCTAATTATCACTTCCATTTCCTTTATAGCTTCTATAGGTACTGCTAGATAAAGTATAAGTAACTAAAAAAAGATTCGTTTTCAACCCCTACCAACTGGAACAAAGTAGGATTTACAGGACTGTGGCTAGTCTCTCCAAAGGTGAGTGAGTTCACAGATGAAACATGCAGGTCTGAGTGTGGAATAGTGTTGTTAAAAATGAGATTTCAAAGTAAAAGGAAATAGCTACATCAAATCTCACCTCATGCAGGCAAGGTTAGAGCACTGTAAACACTTGGAATGCTTTTTCTCCTGATTTTAACAAGAAAAATGTAATAACTGTTCAAATTCCTATTACAAGGTTGTCAGAGCAAAATTAGTACATGATGCTCTCCAAAACATGGATTGTTCAGAATTTACTGATGCATGAAATCAGAATTAGCCAAAATTCTGGAAGCATGGGTAAAGCTGGCAAAGATTCATTTGCAACTATTGAAGTATTAATGAATATATTAACATTTTTAAAAGAGAACTTTTAAGTACAGTCTACAGGACATTAGGAATATCATATGCTAATTGCTCTTCTTACTGATTTTCAGCATCTGCTACCATTTTAAATATATTTCTCTTTACAAAGAAAATATGAATTAGAATACTGTATATTATACAAGCACACTAAAGGCATACTAGTAGTATATATTCTAATTTGTACGATCAGAGTTAGATCTGGAAATCTATTATGGAAAAATGCAAACTGACACCTCACAAAGTGAAATAAATTGTCAGGGAGCCCATGGAGGGAATTCTTTTTTTTTTGAGACAGCGTCTCACTTTGTAGTTCAGGCTGGCTCTGCGCTCACTATGTAGCCCAGGCAAGCCTCGAACTCAACAATCCTCATGGAAGGAATTCTTACACTGAGTGAGAGTGTGACTTTAGACTTGAAGATGCAATTGTCCCATGTCTTGTCCAAAATCACAGTTACAGAATGAATTTATGTGTCCTACTTACATTAAGTTTAATGATACTGTTCAGACTGCAGGAAATGTAGAAAGAAGAGTTGCCAAACCAGGATCAACAATTACTAGCTAACTCCTGGTTAATGATTTTTTTAGGATATGTAAAATATACAATAAAATACATTTTATTAATACCTTTTGTGGACTCTGCTCTTTTAAATACTATTAAGTATAAAATACCTAATGAATCCTAATAATCTCTTTTTAACCTCTTTTCTGCACTATTTCATTTTTTGACACCTCAAAAATGGCATTTTCACTTGTCTTATTCATTGGCTCTATTTCTTTCTGTCTTTTTTATTTTGCATCCTTAAGAAAATATAGACATTTCTTTAAACTTGCTTTACACTCATCATTTCAAAATTAATGGTATTCAAGTTTCAGCTTTCACCCAGAGGTTCTGTCACTATTTCAATCTCTAGTTGGTGATGATGTGTTTCCACAAAGATTTCTTTCTCCCACATGCCACCATTTGCCAAATACTCATAATTTTCCAGTCAAAACAAGAGTTGTCCAATTATGTTTTCTCTGTAACAAAATGTACACATTTAAATAATTCACTTTTTCACTATTGTTTATCTTATAATTATTTAGCAAGCAGCAGGTGTGTAGCAGTTACTGTAATTGGCCTTAGAAAAATAACTTAAAATTAGACATGGTTATGACTCTGTAGTACCTTGTAGTGGGTATGAAATGCACTGGTCTTACTACACGTCAGGAGTTTAGGGCAAAGATCAAGCTGAAGCAGCCACAAAAACAGATAATGGACCCAAAAGGGTGTAATACATTCAGCAAAAATAAGATGTTCTGTGTCTTTGAAACTGAAGAGACACATAATTGAGTGGAGAGAGCTGAGATGAGAAAAATGGATCCTCCTGCTTTTAGAAATGTAAATTCACATTGTTTTCATCTGGTTCAAGCATTTGCTTTCCTCCCCATTCTCACTGAAAGAATATTAGTCTATCTGATGGCAGCATTTTTGGTCACTAGTCTTTCTATTAATCTGTTTTAATTGCTACTTTTCTCAGTTCCTCTGCAATTTATACCTACAGTCTGCTGTGTTAACCTTTACCTTCCTTTCAGGAATTATCAGATCAGTTCAAACCTCTACTTTCATTTTACACTTAATTCTTATGAGAGTCCCTGCTATTACAGGGGTACTCTGTGTTACTTTCATTTTAGTCATTTGATGCTTATATTTTTTAATTTAAATATATTGTTTTCTCTTCTGCCAATCATTTTCTACTACTCATTCCAGATCTGGATAAAGCCCTATGTCTTCCATGATATCATTTTATTTTATTTTTTAGCATTCTTTGTCAATACCTTATCAAGTTTCAAATGAGAACAGTAAGGAATTCATCCTACCCATGGCTTAGACTCATCTACTCTAAAAATATTTCTAAATTTTAGCTGCAGATTTAGGTAGAGCAAATTAAGAGATTTAGCAAGCCAATGGCTGGACATAGCCTCTTTTCACCATCCAAGTCCCGCAATTATACACACCTGCCAAGTTCTGGGAAAGACACAGGCTGTTCTGAATATGGAAGAGCTACTGCACAATTAGCAAAAGCCAAGAGGAAGTCTAAAATACTCTTTTATTTTATATGGCATTTTCCTGTAAAACTTTGCTTTTAAAATTTAACAGTTAACATAAAAATGTTTTATTAATGGAATAACAATGTTCTGATACATTACATACATTGTACAATGTGTAAGTCAGGTCAAGCACATGCACCTCTTCAAAAGTTAATCACTTCTATATGGTGAAAATTCCAAAACACAGCTTCTTAAAATGCACAGTTCTTTACTTTTTTGGGTAATTACCCTGCTATTAGAAAAGTAATTCTTCAGTACATGCCACGAGTCAGGTGAAACACAAGTAAATAGCCTACATATGCTGGCTTCAATGAGTTCATAATGTAGTGAGGTGACAAATATTTTATGTTATTATTAAATAATAGGTGGTGTTGTACATTGTAGAAACAAGTAGAGTCCTGGTTCAAAAGGGAAGAGTTAAATAAAGTTCTTCTAGAAGGGAAAGGGTCTAAGAAGAGTCATGAGAGATTGTAGACACATAAGCAAACCATCAGAGATCAACTAGGAAGTGTACTGAACACCTGTTATGTGCACATTACTCTTCTGGATTGTATGGGAGCTGTAAGCCTCACTAGGTATCGTGAAGCACATATACAAACACATAAACACAACAACCCAAAGCACAGACTCAGGTTCAGATGCAGAGTTTATATTACATTGGGATAGAAACAGTATCACTGAAACTAGTTTCTGAGCTTTGGAACCCATAACCAATTAAAAAATAGCAAATTAGAACAGGGAGCTTGATTGCTGGAGGCAGGAAATACACTGGAGAAAAGATGAAATTCTATAAAATGCATAGCTTGAACTAAAAAAATGCCAAGGTTTTTAATGAAGAGGTACTACTCACACTGTCAGAGGCCACAAGAAAATAGTCTGTTCAGTAATTTATTTAAAAAATAATAATAACCAAAAACGCATGGGTAGCTATTAGCATAATGGAACACTATGCAAAATAGAGGAGATGCAAGGTAAAATCACAGCCTGGTGAGGTAATTGGATAACTTGGCAGAGATAACATGATATGTACTTTGATCAAAATATGGGTCAAGTATCCTGGGATTGGGCGAGATGGTGATTAATTCTTCAGGTGGGGGAGACATCACGCAGAAGGTAACTGGGAGCAAATCTGAATGATTTTAATAGAAAAAAAGAGGCCATTCCAAGCAGAAAGAGAGAGAGTATATACAAATCAAAAAAAAGTAACATTCAGAAATGAAGCACTTTAGTATGTGTAATGCTTGAGGAAGGGCAACATAGATTTATCTTGTGATATACAGTGCTAAATAGATGCTTCATGCCCATCTGTGTGATCAGTGGACTAGTAACAAATATACTACGGAGGACGTAGGTACGAGGGCAGACTGATCTTTCTCTGAAATCACATTGATCTAGTGTCAAAGCCAACTTCAGTGTGCTGAAAAGAATGCTACTCTGCCTTAAAGAATGATAAGTTTGAGTCACTTATACTCAAATGGATGTACCTTCCAGATATACTCCTAAGTGAAGTAAATAGGTCACAGATGAGTAAATATCGTATCTGTTCTCTGGTATGAGAATCTGAAGATGTTAGTGAGTTCTAGAATGTATGATGGATATTGTGAAATAGAAAATATTCGAAGGGAAATGTGGTGGAGGTTTGAGTAACGAGGGTTAAAAAATGTGATAGTAATAAAAGGGGAAAAAAGCCTATGTATTGGGGGGGTTGAAGAGTGGGTAGGGGAATGGGAAAAAATGAGAATTAAATTGTGTCATATACTGGCACAATTCCCAATATTGAGTGTGATCATTATGTGTATATACAATGTACCAATAAAGATAAAAATTACAAAAAAAAAAAGAATGTGGGACTATAGCTGGGGCCAGGGATGTAGTTCTGTGGTACCGCACCCGCCTGGCAAGCACAAGGTCCTGAGTTTGATCCCTGGTATTAAAGAAAAAAAAAAAAGGACTAAGATTCAGGAAATACTAATTATTTTCCAGGATGTCTAGCTATCCCCCTTTGCCTGAGCTATGGATTTGCAGTGTTAAAACTTCCATAATATTGAGCACACTAGATAAACATGCCTCACTTTATCCTCTCTTGTGTTTTTTGTTTTGTTTTGCTTTTAACTATAATAAAGGTTTTAAAGTTCTCTGAAAAAATTACTCCAGTCCTGTGATAAATGATTTGCAAAGGGGATCACAAATATCGTGCTGCCATGCGGTCTCCCTTCTGCCATGTTCCTTAGCAGCTCTTCAAGCTTCTCCATTCCTGACTCTGAAACTAGCTTGGCTTGAAGAGTTGGTTTGAATTCTCAAAAAATGTACAAACATTGGTATCAAGCCCATTATGAGGGTTGACTTAAGAATCCTCTGCACGTTCTCCTGGAACTCTGTCCTTACCCAAGGGCAGGTTGTAGGCCAGAGCTGAGGCAGCCTGGTCATGCTGGAGAAATAAAGTGAAAGCTGCGAGACAAAGTGTCAAGACTGGTAGGAGGCTGAGTCAAACGAGGGCACTGCAGAATATCAGCCCTGCTTATTCGGAGAGCCAAGGAGAAAGTCAGTGCTTGTTCTTTGATGATACCGAGTCTGTGGTAGTTTGTTACACAGCAACAGGTAGATGTAAAAGAAAGTTTCTAAATTCAAGGTAAGTTTTGTGGGTCCATTATTTTTCACTTAATATTATGGCTCCGAGGTGTGCCTCTTTTCCCACAAGTAAGTCAGATTTATCCTTCTGTGCAGCCAACCAGTACTCTTTTGTGCATAGATATCATTTTTTTATCCATTCAGCTGGACATACAGCTGCTTGCAAATCCATCTGTTAGGGATTGTGCTGTGGAACCATGCTTAGGCATGTACCAAATACAATAAAACTTTGTTGTGCATTAAAAACATATTCTGATTTAAAAAAATAAAAACAAAACAAAAATGAAAATAAATTCAAGGCAAAGGGTATGCCAAGATATACTAGTCTTACATGGAATAAATGTTGTTCTACCAAGAAAACCTGTACAGATAAGAATTGCAGTTAGCTTTTCTTACTGAAAGCGTGAATCTAACTGTAGAGAATAATAGCATATGCATATTTCAAAAAAGCTACAAAAAACGGATTATTTTACCCTATATGACATATATTTAGTAGATATGATTAACCTAATTTAAATCTTTGCACAATGTATGTGCAAACTGAAGCATCCCAAGGTACCTGTTGGTATGTACAAGTTTCTTTTATGTGCTAGTTTAAAAATACTTTTACAGTTTTTTTTTGAGACAGGGTCTCACTTTGTAGTTCAGACTGGCCCTGAGCTCACTACGTAGCCCAGGCAAGCCTTGAACTCAGCAATCCTCCTGTCTCTGCCTCCCGAGTGCTGGGATGACAGGCGTGAGCCACCACGCCCGGCAGTTTTACAGTTTTTAAAAAATACAGGTTCTGAGTTCACGAGATTTAATTGCTTCTGCTTACTGTGTAGACAGTCTTTATTTCTTTCAGTATCTTTAGTTATAAAATTGTATAAAAATAATTTAAAAAGATAATGAGTATTTTAGTATTGCTTGCCTTACATAAACATTCAATAAATATAAATTATTCACTGGAACAGTTATATATAGGAATAAAATATCTTTTCCTTGACTAAGTCTTAATGTCTTAAACATAAAGTAGTAAAGAAAAACAGACAAATCCAATTCTGTACAAAACTCTTTGGGGAGGATGGGAATCTTGGAGTTGGAAGAGGTCTGCTTTATTACTGAAAATATCTTATCTTTGGAAGCCTAATATTCATAGTTTGTGATATATTAAACATATACATAATGGTATTTATTGTTTTCTAGTTTAAGTAGGTAATCACTACTTCTTCACTTTTGAATAAAGTTATATTTACTTTTGAATAGAACAGAAAATGATTAATATTGCATTTATAGCCTGATAACACAAAATCTCTTTGCTTATAAATAGCTGCAATTCATCCTAAGATGGCAAATGATAATCAGATTCAAATTTTCCACTCTTGCAGTGGTCTCTCCGTACTTTAATACACACTAAATTGTTTAATAAACACTTTCGGCTCATAGGGTGAAACTCTCAGGAAGCTCATCTTATAGAATCTTGATAATTCTGACAATTGGCAAATAGAGGTTTCAAAAAACTGCTTCCCATTATTTTACACAACCCATCTCTGTCCTTCGATATTAATTTATAGTCTCAGCCTGCTTTTGAAGGAAAATGCATGGTGATATTTGAGGGTGTAAAGTTGCCAGCAATGCAGGATGCACATTTCGTCTCTTCATGTGAACAATGAATATCTGTTTTAATAACATCCGTGACAATGCATGGATCTCTCACTCCCAAAAAGTACGAGTAGTGCACATTTATTACTTCTTGTGAACTTTTCATCTCAAGTTTTCTAAAAGATTCCCAAGTGAATGTTAAATCCAGACATCATCTTTCATTCCCCACATTCCCTTTTGATCTGAGTGGAGCCAAAATTTGATTTATCTCATCACATTATTCATGTGCCTGTCATTCAAGTTTTTTTTTATGATTTCTTTCCCTTTCAGTCAATTGCCAGGAATAACTTCTTTTATTCTGTGCAAGTTTTTTTTTCTTTCCATTTTTACTAACATTCCTGCACATAAGCATAATGACACTCTTCATCCAGAAATCCTTCTTTTTAACTTTAACTCCTTTATTCTCATGGAAAATAAACCTGATTCTTATTATTCAAGGACACTATGACATTCTGGGAAAGAAATTGACTGATTATTAGGAGAGCCAGGTTCATGAATCAGGGCAAATAATTTTACCACTTTCATCCCTAGTTTTATTACTTGTAAAATGAGGAAGTTGGAATAAATATCTAAGATTCCTGATGTCTTGAAAAGATCTGCTACCTCACTGAAAACACTGCAGGAATTATGACATATTAGAATTAGAGAGGTATTCCAGAGTGGCTCAGGAAAAAGTGTATCTATAACATCACAGTGGTTAATGGAAAATAATCCACCATATTGACTTTTAGGAAAAGATTTGTTGATACGTGTACCACCATTTCCTTGAAAAACAATATGGTTTTGAAATGTGAAAGAGGTAAAGAGCAAAGCTGTGAACCAATTTAGAAATCCTGTTACTCCCTAAGCCCAGTGTTTACACGAGCAGTTTGAAAAAGTGTTTCCCATCAACGGTCCAGGGTCCATTTTCTAATATGTTTTCAAGTAAGCATAAAAGTAAACTTTCTCCTTCCTCTTTCCATGTGGTTTAGGAAGAGTGCCACAGAAGTTATGGGGAACAAACAGCCTGGGAGACTAGAAAAAGGGCAGAACAGATGAATATGCTCATACAAAACGATGTTCTGGCACATTCCTTTCCCATGGTTGGATATGTAGTCTAGACTTTACTAGGGTGGGGGTGGAAGTTGGATTTTAATCGATAGGCTGAGTTTGTTTGAGAGTGATGTAGTCATCATCTTTGCCAAGTTTTTCTATTCAGTACAAGCCCAGAAAAGGAACTGGTCAAAGAGGACTGACATTTGAACAGGACTGCTAGAAGAATGGTGTGTTTTTAACATTGCTCTGGGTGGAAGAGAAATCAGGCTGCAGGGAAGGTTGCAAAGGTGATGTTAGACCAGCAAGGATAGGAGTTCTAAGTAGAAGGCTGTCCCAGTATGGAGGTATTGTACTTATCACAGTGAGTTAGTAAATAACAGGGACTTAACAAGTACTGCATATTCTATTACACAAACTGAAAGCAGGGTCTCTTAGATCCTTGCAGAACTGATGAAGAAGTTGCCGTTATCTATCCTTTTTATACATACAGAAAATTAAGTTTATGAGGATTAAACAGCTTGCCTGGAAGTTTATAAAAATGAAGTAACTTGCCTAGGACTGCACAGCAAGCATGTAGTCTTCTGCTAGGACTGGTGACACTTTGTGAGCACCAGCGCCAAAAAGCCCCATGAGCTTCCTGTTCAAAAATTAGGAATTTCACTTTGGTGATGGCAAAACACTATCCCACTCTGGGAGTCTTTTAAGGATGGTGCTAAAAGCAGCCTTGTTTACTGATAACTAATCACAGGCCTGTTGGATCTGGTACTCTTGACCTCTATCATGTATCCTATTTCCTTTTCTGTTGAGCAGGGAATGGAATGATTTTAATATAAGTATAAAAATGGTTACAATGTTTGGAGATACAGATGTTGACAGCAGCTCTTTGGTAAAATATATTGCTTATATAAATCCAAAAGGCACATACTTGTATAAAAACTGAGAGAGGCAGCATTTTTTAAATTTCTTTTCCCTCCAGGCTCAAGAAACCATCAGAAATAGTTAAAACACAAAGGCTTATATGTAAGCCTTCCCTGAGTCCACTTGAGAAAATTATTGATTGGGAGAATGTGTACTGAAAACTGTGATCACATTTTCAAACTTTGTTGTAAATATTTTTTTTTGGCCTTCCATTCCAATAGAGCCTCTCTCTTAGACCATTTTTGAAAAAGACAAACCTGAAATTAGTTATGTATAGTTAGCTCACACACATTGCAGAGGAAATTGGGTAAGTGCTATGAATATCAGCTGTGCTGTGTGCTGTGCTGCTTTCTGTGGTGCCTGTACACTAAGAAGCTATAGGTTGGCTGGCCCTAAATGATTTCAAACACATTTTTAATTGAATTCTTTATTGGTACATTTTATATACAGCTCACAATCACACTCAACATTGGAGAATTTGTACTAGTACATGACACGAGTTAATTCTCATTTTTACCCATATCCCTACCCACCCACAACCCTCCATCCCTATATACATGTTCTTTCCAAGTCATATTTATTCTTCCCCCTCATTACTTTCCCCTAATACATTTCTTTTGAATATTTCCTATTTCACAAAAATCTATCATACATTCTAGAACTCATTTACATCTACAGGTTCTTGTACCAGAGAAAAGATGATATTTACACATCTGTGATCTATTTATTTCACTTATTACTGTGTCCTCAGGGTGTATGTATTTGCACATAAATGAATGAAACTTGTCATTCTTTATGGCAGAGTAATACTCCATTTTATAGAAAAATCACATCTTCCTTATCCAGTCTCCAGTTGATGGGCATCTGGGTTGTTTTCAAGATTGGATTATCACAAACTGAGCTTCTATGAACATGGGTGTACATATGGCTTTACAATATGATTCTTTTAATTTCTTTGAGTATATTCCTAGCAGGGGAATAGCAGGGTCAAATGGGACCTCTAATCCTAGTTTTCTGAGGAATCTCCACACCGATCTTTACAATGGTTGCACAAGTCTCCAGTCCCACCAACAGTGGAGAAGGGTTTGTTTTTCCCTAATTTCAAACAAATTTTAAGCTCTTAATAAATTACAGAAGTTCTGCTGGGCTCTTCCACTTAAAACATGTGGGTGTTTGTATAGACTCACTGCAAACTGAGACACCGGAACTTCAGGAAGAAACACTTGATAGTGTGTGATCTATTGTCTAAATTGAATCTAGCTTCTTCTTATCATCATAGTTCATAGCAGTAGTCATTCCTTTTCCTTGGGGAACATATCCAAAGCCCCAGTCAATTTCTGAAATTGAAGCACACCATACCCTCAAAGAACTACACACACACACACACACACACACACACACACACACACACACATTTAATCCCTTATTTTAGTGAAGCATGTAGAATGCATCATGGCTGTAACTTCTTTGGTTTGAGGTGTGACAGCAAAACTAACAAAAGTTTCTTTTCTTCTTCATAGTTTCATAGGTAGAAGATTCTTATCATAGATCTCAGTAACCTCAGCATATGATTTCATTTCTTTATTGATTACTTTCATCTTTTCTCTTTCAGGAAAACTTTACAACTTTTCCTTGTCATAACCAAGTTGCCAGCACCATTTACCTTGGGCCTGGGACCATTGTTAAGCAAAATAAGGGCTCTCTGGACACAAGCAGTGTGATATCACAATGTTATTCAGATGACCACTCCGCCATTAAGTGAGATGGCAGGAGTGCAAACGTGGATATGCTAGGGAAAGAGATGATTCATGTCTTAGGAAAGATTTCATGATGCTGCTGAGAATGGCACACAATTTAAAGTTTATGTTTTACTTATTTCTAGAATTTTCCATTTAATATTTTTGCACCTTCCATCACATATAAGTGAAACTACAGAAAACAAAATTGTGGATAAGGAGGAACTACTCTGTTTCTAATGGCAAAACCCTATCTAAAAAGCAAAGTGAAGGATTTATGCTACACTCTAAATGCTTTGTAAAACGTTCAGTTCACAGAAATGAGTATTTTGTATTTGCTTATGTTAACTAATTTAAATATTTTTTGCCAAAATGAGATTTTTTTTTAAAAATTGGTTTTCAAAAACCTGCACTAGGTTTCTACTTATGTCAGGCAAAAAAAAAAAAAAAAAAAAAAAAAAAAAAAAAAAAAAAAAAAAGTCACAAAACATGTTGTTGCCTCTTTAACAAATATAAAAGATATTACTTTTGTTCTATTGTTTCCTTTCTTCCTTGTCTCCCTTCATCTGTGCTCTCTCCCCTTGTGTTTTTATCCTCCTTCCTTAATGTGGGTTAAGGGGATGCTGGGGTTAAGGTGTCAATTTAGCAAAACTGTGCAGCTGCCAGAATGCAACGGCTTCTCTCCTTTCAATATATTCCACACCTTTGCTGTGGTGATTAAAAGAACTTTATGGCTCAACATCTTGTAAGTCAAATTTAAATTTTAAAGTACTTAAAAACTGACTTCAAAAACCAAGGTGTACGGAAAACAGAAACATGAAAATGTCACTTTCAGCACAGGATTATTCATTGAGCAGAGATGGAAAGAATGCATGGATGGGATTCAAGTCATGCATGATAATGCATATCAGAGTATGGTACGACTCAGAGTGTGAGTGTTACCCATTTGGGGCAGCAGCAGAAACAAGACAAATAAGGGAGGGAAGTAGGCGAGGAAGGAGGTTCAAATCAAGTGGGACCTCACTCGTGGTAGGTCCATTGTTCCCAGCTGGTAATATTTCTAGAGCTGCCTTATTCCAGACAACTGTTTAATTCAGTCTCTTGGGCACCAGGAACCCTTACTTTATTGCTTTGGTTTTTGTGTCTTTTCCTCTGAGATTCTTACTCTCTCACTATCACATGTAACTGTACATTTAAAACATGTTACTTGGGAAAGACCGAGCCAACTTCGTTTTAGGTAAGCAAAAGGACCCACAGAAGCTATGAATGAACTAAGTAAGTAGATATCATTGATAGGAACACGGAGAATGAGATTCTGTCCACTCCACCCTGAAGGGAAACGCGAATCCTCAACAGCTCCCTAATCATGATAATCGCCTGTGCGCTGAAAAGGTTGCCTGGAGCTCCACCCAGATTTGCCATGGCAGTATCTCAGCTGTCTCAGGTCTGAGTGTCTGTTTGCCTAATAAGATCTATGTGTAGGGCTGGGGATTCAGCTCAGTGGTACCACCCAGGCCTCATAAATAAAAGGTCCCCCCAAAACAAAAAAGCAAACATCTGATAAGATCTATGTGTAGTTTTTAGGACTGAGCCACTTGGAAAAAAATAACATTGACCAACCATCATGAGATCAAGATTGTGTTCCTGACATCAACATAGGTTGTACACACTACAGAATGGGTTAGAAAACTCTCTATTCCTTTTGTTATCTTGCCTTCACAAATGTCACCACTTAAAGAGATGTATACGCAGAGAACTCTGCGACTTTCAGAAGTATTTGACCAAATTCTACTGTATCTGGAGGGTCCTTGAAAGAAGGAAGAGCTGCTTATAGCAAGACCAGATCTGTGAGTCTTGAACCAGGGAAAGGAAACAGCTACCTCTGTTGTCCTACACACCTCTAGCAGCTTTGGACAAACACTGAGGGGCCGCAAAGCACATGGCTGAGTAGTGACTCAACTTCAAAACGGTCACAGCAAGAAGATGGAGTTCATACTATACACTGGTGCTGCTCATCTACATACAAATGGCCTGTGCATCAAGAGGATTTTTCTTCACACATAAGTCTGAATCCTAATAACTGTACAGAATGGAAGATCCTGGGTGAGTTAGGATCTGAGAAATGCAGAAATCGGGCCATTTACAGCCTGTCTGCTGCAGAGAATGTCATGCTGCAGTGTTACTGTGAGCATCGGGGGCCCTAACTGACCTCAGGAGGACGGAAGTCGGAAAGCACTGCAGTAAATCCAGGTGCACAGGTGCACACACATCGCCTGCACCCCTCCCCTTCCTCCCAGTGCTCACATACACACACAGAGTAATCACATAAAAATTTAACATCAACCTCAGTATGAGGGAAGAACATAGTCCTGTTCCACACACATGATTTATACAGATATAACAGCTCATATGTGGTGTGCCACCCTCTAAATTTTTTAAACAATTTTATAATAGTGTTTAAAACCAGACAGGGACAGTTTGGAGAGCAGAGCTGTATCAAAAGGTTTAGTTAAAGTGATTTACTTGTGGGTTTAAAATAGCGTTAAGTGGTTTGTGGAAAGTGTTCTGATTTGTGCTTAATATGGATGGTGCTTAAAAGTCTGGGTGCCAGAAAGGTGCACCCCGGGAGACACATTCGCCAGGAAAATGCAGGCCTTAAATACAGCCGGGTGTTTGCTTCCAAGACTGCTTTTCTGAATATTAGCATTCAAACCACCCACAGAGGCTTTGCAGATGCTTCAATGGGTAAATGAGAGAAAGATGGGAAAATTTATCCTCACTGCTGTTTCTTCTTTATTTACTGATAGCCCTAGTCAATTTGGTTGACTAGAGTCAAAATTTAAGGTAGCATGGACAAAGATAATAAGAAATACAAGGATGTGTAGTGAACATTCTAAAGCTAAAGTGACAAAAAACCCTGATTCCTCTTTTGTGTACACCTTTCTCTTTCAATTTCATATTATTTTCATTTAATCACATGAGAGAAGCATTAATCCTTATGTGAATAATGTGAAAGTAATCATAGTATTAGTTCTTTTATTACAACAGCTTTCTTCAAAGAAATTGGGACACTATCTCTTCTAATCCTCCTAACAGCTTTCATAATGTGTCTTGAAGTATTACCATCTATATCTACCTTTTGGAGATTGTCATGAGGATATATAGCATAAAACCTGCAAAGGTTTTCGGCACGCAATATTCTAATAATTCACTTAAAATACTTTTAAATTCCTAAATATTCAGAACACCATTCTAGACTCTGGGCTTATTGAGTACATGGCAATAAGGGATCTGCCACGTGGGGGGTCTGTTCTAGGCAGAAATAGATCATGAGAAGTTAAATAAAAATAAGCCAGCACGATGCAGAGTGTGAGGAATGACGTGGAGACCACAGTATGAGGCGGTGGGGACTGGGTCGTTAGATGGGAAGCCAGACAGAGAAGCCCGCAATGCCACTGGCATCGGGACATGTGGGCCCAGATATGGATAAGCCAGGAGGGGACAATGGAGAAACGCTGTGGAGACAGTGCCTGGTCCTGAGCAGGAGTGAGTGTGGTAAACACACAGCACAGGGAGAAGGACATGGGGTTGGATTTTCCCCTTCACAAGCAAGAGGAAGGGAGAGATTCATACAAAACAAAAGCAGAAAGTGGCGGTGAGCTGTCAAGGATCCCATTTGTCATGGGATGAAGCTTCAGTTTGGTTCTAGATAAAAGTAAGACGTTGGGAGGTTTCAGGTGGCCAACTGCTATGATTCAAGTTATGTTGAAAAGAAAACTGGCTGCCGGGTAGAGGGTGCCGTATGAATCGAGGTTGCATAGAGACAGGCATGAAGGCCTTCTAGACAAAAGAGATGCGTGAGCGGCAGCGTTGTGAGAGAAGCTGGAGAGGTATGACTCCATTGTGTAGTTCGGAAGATTTCACTTCTGCTGCATAAAATGACTAGTGACTAGCGTGACTATAGATAAATGAGAGCTATTAAAGAAAAAATGAATGAGCTTTGTACTACACAGAGACACAGCAAAAGAGATGCTGCTTGTGAGGAGAGTGAGACCTCACCAGACAAGGGGCCTACTAGACTGTTGATCTTAAACCTCCCAGCCTTTACAATGGCAAGGGATACATTTCTGATGTTTGCAATAAAATTTTTAAAAATTGCAAATGGGTCAAGCTTTACATCTCTTCTTAAAAATTCCTAGGCACGGTGACTCACACCTGTAATCCCAGCCCTTGGGAGGCAGAGGCAGGAGGACTGCTTAGTTCAAAGCTTGCCTGGGCTATATAGTGAGCTCACGGCCAGCCTGAACTAGAAAGGGAGACCTTGTCTCAACAAACAAACAGATAAATGAATAAATAAGTAAAAATATATTCATAGGTGCTTCAGGGCTGGAGATTTAGCTCCGTGGTTCCAGCACCTGCTTAGCAAACTCAAGGTCACTGGTTCATCCCAGTACCACATACAACAATATCAGGTGTGGTGACTCACACCTACCAGCAATCAGTACCACAAACCTCAATGCCTGGCGTGGTGACTCACGCCTGTAATCCCAGCACTCGGGAGGCAGAGGCAGGAG